>PVHY01013643.1:0-40767 GCA_004024945.1 Uropsilus gracilis | reverse complement strand
GCTTATGATTGAAAACTTCTGCTAGACAATAGAATCAGTTATCAATTTTATGTTGCTAAGACTAGTTCAAGCTTGTTAACACCAATTAACTTCCTTCCTAACCACCTACTTCTACCCCTTCTTGAGGCACATTTTAGATTTCTATCTGGAGCTGTGTACCATGAATTATAATTCTTTGACTCCCCCCAAAAAAAATAATAAATGCTTGATTGACTCTCTTTTTTGGTTCTATATTTTTAAGTTACCATGTTCCAAATTCTTTAACAAACATTTGATTTACCCACACAACAACTCAACAAGGTAGGAAATCCTATAACACCCAATTTTCAAATGAACAAACTGAATCTCAGAAAGATGAAAATACACTGTTAAGTGTACTGACATTGCAATGATCCTGACGGATAGAGACGTTGTTGACCTTGTAATGACCCTCACTTATCAAGGTGGGGGCAATTGAGGGACGGGATCCTACGTGAACACTTTAAAAAGGAACCACTCTTTTATAATGACAGACATGTGAAAGGCAAGGACAGATAAAAACCTAGAGTTGCCCAAGACCCCACCTAGATTAAAATTAACAGGCAGTTCTAATAATAAACCTCTGAAAAATCTGGCACCAAATTAAGGCAAAGTGAGATGGGGGTGAGCTCCACACCCACGGTTCTGAAGCCTTCCCCAGGTTTTGCCAAAGGCCTCCAGGGATTTTTCCATCCAAGAAGTGGCTCTGCCCTTCCTCTGTCCATCTGGCTGCCGGGAACTCTCCAACCTGTCTCACCACTCTGTGTGCCAGTCTCTGGGGCTTTGCCAAGTGGATCGGGTCCCTACCCCGCCTTTCACTGTCAATTGAATTCTACATGTTGATGTAATGTGGGTTCCTCCACACTCCTACAATGAATAAATTCATCCTGTAGTCATAGGCGCTTGGCTTGAAATTTAAGTGAATCCTCTCACCTCTAGCAGAAGTGAACACTACGGAAAAGTCTCATATTCCCATCATATATCTATTCCCGATGCTGGTACACAGGAGGAGGATTTAGAAATGGATGTGGACAAAATTTACTTTTGTTGCTAATATGGTTGAGTTGAATTCCCTATTTATGTCTGAATTATTTTGTTAGAATCGGATAGAGGAATAGCCACCAATACAATTATCTCAGAGGGAGTAATCGCCAATATAATGAATGATAAAATGATAGTAGAGATCATTTTTACAATTCTTTTCTTTGAAGCAACGTTGAGTAAAGGGAGTTGCTCTGGCTTGTTCCTCTGTTGGCCTGTATAGCCAACACCTGGGATAGTGTGTTTTTCCCATGATTGTGTGGTCCGGTGAGTGTGTGCATGTGTAAGTGTGCACACCAGGGTTTAGGAGAGAGAGGATAAAGGGGTGCAGAAAGCATGAGAGAACACAAGGGTAAGAGAGAGAGGGGATGAGAGAGAGGAAGGGAGGAAGGAAGGTAGGGAGAGAGGGAGTGAAAGAGGGAGAAAGAGAGAGAAAAAGAGCCCAGAAATAGAATGTAAAGATAGTTGGGAGGCTGAGGGACTTGCCTGCCTCCCAGTCCCCCCCACCCTAGCCCTGCCCTGCCCTGCCTGTGGTGTCTGTGTAACTGCTAAAACCTATACAGATTGGTGAACCTGACGCTTCCCTTACAATTGGAGACAAGGATGGGATGGTTACCCAACACGCAACAAAGCAATATTGCAAAGACTTAACTGCCATCCTTGAGATTACAGGTCGAGAAAGGCTAGTTCCTGGTTCTGGCTCTAGTGCCCTTCAGATTGCTTCCTTCCCTTCACCTGGTTGATTAATTTAATGTTATGTGCCAAGCTGCCCACTCAGGCACTGATCTGCTATCTTATAAAAGCACTGACTGCAAAGTTCAAGGGTGTCCACTCCTAGATCCTTGGCCAACAAATCCAGTGCCTTTGCACTACGGTTCACAGGAGAGTGACTTCATCGCGTATCAACGCCAGGTGAAGCCATGGCCGCTCATTGCCCTATCCTGGGACCTTAGCATAGTTTCCCTGTTTCTCTTATGTGTATTAACCTGTACTTGTGATTTAGACGCAATCACGAATATTTGCAACAGGTCCCCCAGACACCTGTCGTCTTACACAGAATGATCACGATACACTGAATGGAAAGTTAGGAGCTGGGAAGAGGCAGGCAGTTAGGAGCAGGGTGCCCTAAGCCCACTTATGAAACTGAATGAGTCTGCATGTCCCAGCCCGGTAAAAACCCAGTGTTGAAAACCCCACACAATGCCAGGACCAGAAAAATGCTCATTCCAGAAAGCAGACCGAGTAACCTGGGAAACCCAGAAACGAAAAGACACCCCGAGCCCCAACCAACCAGCAGAAGTCGCAACGCTGAAACCGCAAAGTCCAAAATCCACTCTGTCCACTGAACACACTTAAACTCCTGCTTCCTGACCTCTCAGCAGCAACACACTGGGAGAGCTTTACTGTGCTTCTTCCCAGCTGACAAATCTCTTGCTTTGCTGATTAACTCTGGTTTCAACATTGAATTCTTGCCTCCCTGAGACCAGGACCAATAAATAGCCCATGTGGCCCAGCTTCCCAAATCAGCACTGAGTGGGGTGTCAGAACACCTCTTCTGGGGGCCTACATGTTGCCTCTGTCTCCAGTCCTGCTGGGTGGCTTCAGCTCTGACTCAGTTTACCTTCTCAGCTTGGGGGAGCTTCTTCATTGCCACCACTGCACACTCAGACCCAACAGATGATTTGGGAGCTGAATATATGCACTTTCTTCAGGACGGTTGTATTTTTCACTGGTAATTTACCACTGAGTCTCCCTCCCCCAAGAAACTGTGGATAGAACTTAGACTATCAGGAAACATAGGAGCCGATCAGATTTTTGAGCATTTGCATTTGCGGGCGTTGGTTCCTCTGCTGGACTTGGGAAGATGACCAGGGTGGTGGACACTCACGGGAACAGAAAATACTGATGCACTTGAGCTAGTCTTGGGCACTTGCTTCAAGCTCTCTGGGAGGACAGGATGGAGGGGAGCGTCTGGGAGGGGCAGGAAATGCCGTCTGGAGGAGTTCGCACATGACTCAATCACAGAGTTGTCTGATTTACATATTACATGTTTCAAATATACAATGCCACACCATAGCTTTCTAGCATAAACTGGATCTAGTTGTCCCTGGGAACACAGTCCTGTTATCGTTCGCAGATCCGAGTTGTTAATGAGCAACTTGCTGGGTCAGTTGTAGAAAAGCACAAATGAAAGTGGGTTTTCAGCATGAAGAGGGCTCCCCCAGATACCAGTGTCATTAGCCTGTGAGACCTGTGACTCCCACAAGCGGAGGCTCATGTGATTAAAGGAAAAGGAAACATCCTCTTCCCCTTGAGGACTGGTGCAAAACTCACCCCGACCCAGATCCCAAGAAATCTCCCGCCTTGGGGAGGAGCCAGGAAAATGCCTCCTCCCAGATGACTAGCCAGCTCCACGCATGGTCAAGGTGCAAAAGTGGACTTCAGTGGAAAGTTGAACAAGAACTTGGGTAAAACCTTTCGGCTGTCAAACCTCCACCCTAACCACATGGTAACCCTCAGCAGTATGAAATCAGGGCGACTCTCAAAGACCATCATCCCAGCAGCAAATTCCAAGTTCAGCTCAAATTCCAGTTCAGTGACTCGTTACCACTCATGAACTAAACAGCAGAGGAGACATGTCCACATTCAGGGTTAAATGCTCGGAGTTTTGTACTCAGTACAAATTTGTGAGGCGCAGACATACCCACTAACATTTGCACAATTTTAAAATAACCACTTCCTAGGGAGACAAGCAACAGAATCAGACTCGGAGATGATGCAGATGAAGGAACTCTCCTAAAGGAAATCTAAAATGATCATGCCTATTATAGTCTAGTATCCAGTGTGATCTGTGAATAGCTTGTACAAAATATTATCATTCATATACTTATCACTAGCCAGGGCATAGATTACAACATAAATCATGTCCACTGGAATAAGATACAACCCTCTAATTATATTGCTATCTACAAACATTCACAATTTTCTATGAACAGATTCTAATTGGTGGTTTGGTGACGACTATTTGCAAACATCCTGTAATTCCAGTTCAAGATAGTAAAAATAATGGTAAGATGAGTTCAAAGAGAAAGAGACTTGATTGCATCCTAATAACCCTGTCTTTTCTCACATCACTTACTTTAGAAATTGTGTGATTCTAAGCACTTTCTCCTCTTTCAGGTACATATAAATCTTTTTGACAAATAGAACTTTACTCAACTCTTCATGGCTGATGGTGCTTTATCTCAAGGACCTGGGATTCATCCCTTTAAAATGCAAACCTCCTGGGATGGGTGTCCGAGGATTTCACTTAATGAGTGTTTGATTTGCATTCTGATTGACAGGAGAGACAGTCTTACAATCCTTAATTTCAGGAACTGAATAGTGCTATTTGCTTAGGCTTTGAAGGCACTTGTTCTGTGTTAACCTAGATCCCTATTCCAATACTAGCACATTTGTGTTAATGGGAGGTGTATGTTGATGGTATGCTTATCGGGTCTCCTGCTCATCTGCATACCATCCCATCCTCATCACCATGAGTGGAGACTAAGCTGTAAGCTTGCCTGCTTCTCGATGGCAACAGACAAGAAAACAGGTCACAAAGCCCATAGTGTGGGGAGCAAGAACAAATCTTTATTATGAGGCAGCAGAGGATACACTGGTGGCAACAGTGGCAGGTCCACTGGCTCCCAGTGCAGCAGCACCCATGCCCCCTGACTGCCCAAAGAGTGGCCCGTGAGACCTCACCCCCCACCCCCAGGAGCTCTGTTAACCTTGATATAAACAAAACCAGGACCAAGTTTCCACCTAGATTACAGAAGGATGTTTCATGCTGGCGAAGGGCTAACTGCACCAGCAGGGCGAGACTCTCCCTTCTGGCAACACACAAACGAAGGTCTTATCAGAAAACAGAAGTGCAGTGCCCACAGCGGTCTCCCAGGCCAGGCGCATCACATTCTTTTTGCCAAAGGAAACATCAGAGGGCTTTACCAACAACACGAAACCACAAGGTAAATGCTCAGTGGGCCAAAAGGCCAGTACAAAGGTCTCTTTTAACACAGTCCTTTGAGCTCATCCTTCCCCTGATTTGTCCCAGGGATCAGGATGATGGTTCATGGGTGCATGGTGGTGGGAGAGCTTTGGGGAACACAATGAAATAAGATGAACATACCCAACGTATAAATAGATAAATGAAGCAGTCATTTGAGCAGCTGTCCTTGGAGGTGTGACGTGCACTCAGAGGGGCTTTGCCCTGTTACCCTTGCATTACTAGCAGATTGGCCTTCAGGTCGCCAGGTGGCCCCACATGAACCGGGCCCATGTGGGGAGCAAGTCTTCTCCTGTCACCCAAACCCAGGCTTAAGCGACACATTTGTGGTCTGTCCTTGCAGCTGCATGGAGACCTCTGTGAAGTGCAGCAAGGCCTCCATCTAGGGCCAGTTGTCCCTGTTGCTTTGTGCTGGTGACACGTCCCACAGGTGAAGACTCCTGCCAGCATCGGCTTGGGGGCCAGAGCTCACAGTCTTTGTTTCCACAAGCCATGATGGCGCTCTGCGTTGTCCTCTGCCGTGGGACTGCACAGCATGGACCACCTCCTCTCAAAGTCTGTGTCCTCAGCCCACGGTGGCATGACTTCTACCCACTCAGGAGCCAGGTAGAAACCCCCGCTCACTGCCCAACTGTCCGTGCAAACCACCAAGGGGAAGGGTTTATCTGAAATACACTCATAGAGCATTTAGCGTTAACGGTGCAAAGCTTGTCTCGTATCAGAGAGAGTCTGTCTCGGAGCTACAGGTGTTCCTGCTGCCTGAGCCATCAGCCAAACCTCCTTCTAAGGGCAATGGGCAGCACGCCCAACGCCCACCCTTCACTCTGCATTAACCCTGCCCATGACCTCTCCATGGCCAGCCAGCTGTCGGTACTGCCTGCTGCGATCACTTGCCTAGCGATAGGCCGCTGGATGGGCAGACATTCAGCTTGTCCACACAACGCCCCCTTGGCCACACATTTCCTAACTCAAAACCCTCTGTCGGTGGGCTACTGCCTCAATCCCTGGAGGGAATTTCCCCTGGGAGAGATGACACAAAGAATTGACGCCCTCGGGGCAATCATTCACCGCTCAGGGGGAACTATACCGCCCTCACTGTGACTCTGGCTACAACCTGTCCGCTGAGGCAGATGCTTAGAACTTTGCAGTTGTATACTAGCCCCCCCCCCCTACAGGTCTTTTGGCCTTGCCCCACTTTAAAGTATATGTTTGTTTATTTTGAAAAGAAATGACTGCGAGTAAGCAAAAGAATAGGAATATGGTGAAGTTTATAAGAACTGCAGAAAAAGGTTATGAATAAATCGATAATAAATAAAATCGACAAGTGCACAAAGGGCAGGAAGTTGGAGTGGAAGGTCACTGTAGTAAGGTTGTCATGTTATAAAGGAAGTGGTGTTATCTGCTTGTTAATATGGCGTGGGGAGGGTATGCAGAGCCACCAACAGCCTGTCGCTAGAGAATGTGAAGTGGACCACTGAAAGTACTCAGTCCAGCAAAAGAAGTCAGGACAAAAAGGATGGAGAAAAACACACGGGGACAAACAGAACAAAGATGGCAGTGGGAGATTTCATCAAAACACGAGGGTAATATAGCAAACAGGTTAAAGCCTATTTCAAGAACAGAAACTTTCAGACTGCATTAAAAAAGCAAGAATCGATGTAATAATGAGTGTGTGTGTGTGTGTGTGTGTGTGTGTGTGTGTGTGTGTGTGTGTGTGAAGTGCAAGGTGAAGGCTGACAGCATTCAAGTTCCAACCTTCTGCCTCCCACCCACACCTGGGCTGGCTAGTAAGAATATCCTCGAGCACCCTCTCCTGGCACTTTCAGGAAATGTACCCCTCCCTCAAGAGGCTCACTCCCAGCCAGCGCTGAAATCCTCCTGTAGCCGGAAAGTCAGGAGTCCTGCCTTGCTGGACCCAGAAAGCCTCATCTCCTAAGTAATAAAGCTGCTGATACTTTCCTCGTGCCTCATCAGCTTCCCAGTTCAAAACAATTTCCCCCCGAAGGAATGGGAAGGGGGAAATGTCCATTCTACCTCCCTGGATCAATGCATACACCCTTTATTTATTTATTTATTTTGCAACGTTTTAAGCCTGGTTTACAATACTGTATGTGATGAGGGGTACATGTCACCACACCACACCCACCACCAAAGCACCGTTAATTCTGTCACATAACATTGGCCCTCAAACGCCCCATCTACAGCCTCAATTCTGTAATCACATTTCTGTGCAGGTGGGGCGGGGGGTTGGTTTTGTCTGTTGCTTTATTTTGTTTCTTTATAGTCTATGTATGAGTGAAATCATCCAATATCTGTCTTACTCCCTTTGACTGGCAAAATCCTGGTATAATCCCTTTCTGTTCCATTATGTTGTCATAAATGGCAATATTTCATTTTTTATAGCTAATAGGGACACATATAGTTATGTAAGAGAATGGAAAAAATAAATCATGATAACACAGTTATATGAAAATCTGAATGGTTATGGTATTGTATAAATAAACCTCAAGGGCTATTTTAACCTGGGGACATAGTGGCATGTGATAAATATAAAGTGGAGAGCAAAAGATCTGAAGCAACCCTACTCACATACATGCCTTGATGCTTTGAAAGTGCCTGATTCATGGAGTAAGGATAGTCTCTTCAACAAAGGATGCTGAGATAATCAAACATCCAAGTGAAAAGCCCCAACCCTTCACAGAAGTTAAATCATATACTAAGATGTGAGCACTAGTGCTGCATAAGTTCTAAGAAAAAATATATAGCAAATATCTTTGAATTCTTTGAGACAGGCAAAGAATTTTTAAAGAAAAAAGAAAAAATAATGGCTTACACACTTAAAATACAAAACTACTTTTCAATGACATCATGCAGAACATGCAATCTAAATATATGACACAGAACTTTTAGTCCGAATATATTAAAAATAATCACAAGTCAACAATAAGAAAGTAGACTATCTAATAAATCCGAAAAAATGCTTCACAAAAGGTGATATAGGCCGAGCATGGTGGTGCATGCCTGTAGGTGGCAGCCTAGGAAGCCATGGCCGGGGCCAGAGATGGTGGTTCGAGTCCCGCCGGGGGCATGTAACGAGACCTAGTCCCAAAAAATAGCTGGGCGTGGTGGTGCACACCTATAATCCCAGCTACCTGGGAAGCTGAGGCTGGGGATCCCTTGAGTCTGTGGTACCCCAGGCAACATGAGCCTGCAGTTCTAGATACTGTTTGTCAACAGAAAGTAATAAAACATGGCTCCGTGGATAACTCAAAAATAAATAAAAGCACTAGCAAAAGAAGCCAGACACCAAAGAAGACGTACTATGTCAACCCATGCGGATGAAACTCTGAAGATGATTAAGTAGAGCCAGGCATGGTGGCGCGCACCTGTAATCCAAGCACTGGGGGGCAAGCGGCCTGGGATTGCTTGAGTTTGTGGGTTCAAGACTACCCCAGGGTAGCAAGACCTGGTCTCAAAAAAGCAGCCAGGCGGAGTGGTGGGCACCTGTAATCCCAGCTACCTGGGAAGCTGAAGCTGGGGATCGCTTGAGTCCGCAGGATCGCAACTACCCCAGGCAACATAGTGAGACCTAGTCTCAAAAGAAGAAAATAATGTCTACCCTGTAGTGACTGGTGGCTGCTGGCATTTGCTCAGGCTGGAGTTGAATAGGATAATCCGCTAGGAGCACAGCCGGAGCACGTTGGAGCATATGCAAATGTCCTGTGTCTTGGATGAGGAGATGTTTTCCCAGAGACATACTTTCATCAAAACTCATCAAGCTCTAGACTTCAACTGAGTTGATCTCAGTTATGATCACAGCTACTTCACAACTTGAAAATGCTGATTCAGCTGAAACAATGGATTCTACATGGTATTAAAAAGTGGATAAATATATAAGAATCTCTCTACCTGGTATATTATTTTGTGCTCACTTTAGATGTTAAACTAATGTGTTTCTCACTACTACACTGTTGGTGGGAATGTAAACTAGTCCAACCACTATGGAAAGCTGTGTGGAGGACCCTCAAGTTAATGAAAATGGAACTACCATTTGACCCAGCAATTGCTCTCTTGGGAATCTACCCAAAAGAGACCTCAATGTGGGTACGAAGGGACACCTGAGCTCGGATGTTTACTGCAGCACAATCTATAATTGCAAGGACATGGAAGCAACCTAAATGCCCCAAAACAGATGACTGGATGAAAAAAATATGGTACATATACACAATGGAATATTACTCATCACTTAAAAATGACAAATTTGACGATTTTATAACAACATGGATGTACTTAGAAGGAATCATATTAGCAGAAATAAGTAAAGAAGAAAAAGACAGAAACCAAATGACTTCACTAACATATGGGATACAGTGAAAAAATAAACAAAAGACTTGGGGAGAAGTCAAAACAACCTAAGCACCAAACTGAAGAGCACAACTTTGAGCAGGAGGGAAAGGGGGGTAAACCCTGGGGATTACAATGTTGTGAAATTTATATATAAATTTAAAAAATTATTTTAAAAAATTAATAATAAATAAATAAAAATAAACTAATGTTATTAACTGATGTTAAATTGTTAAATTGTTTTTCCTACAGGCAGTTTGCCACAAAATTGGATAAGAAAGAAAAAATAACTCATGAGTTGATAAATTATTATTTTATTTTACCTGTGTGTATTATAATATGCAAAAATATTAGCACTAGACAAACTGCCCCAAATCACTAGTCCATACTTCATTCATGCACAGAACTACAAGGTTGATATATTCTCAGAAAAATCACCTGGAGATTATATTTTTTAAAAGACGTCCTGATTTGACATATTTTATGCAACACAGCAAAAAGATACTGATAATGTGGATACAAAAATTGTCATGATGATGATGATGATGATTATGAAACTCAAACTGGGTGTCCTAGTATATGAAATCACAGTCATGAGCTCATCAGTTTGATGGTAAACTGGGGACGCAAGGGAAATACATGTTAGCTCGGGCTCTCTCCATGGCTGGATGACCAGCCCAAGATGGGCAGCGGTGCTAGTTCCACGACAAGGCAATGACTGGACTAAGGAGAAGAAAATCGACCAAAGAAGAGGATGCTGTCAGAGTCACTCTGTCTGATGAAGAACAGGAAAGGGTGGCTGCAGTGGAAGCTTTCATCACCCGGGGCCAGCGTGACAGCAAAGTTCACGCCGGTGCCAGCCCCAGCCTCTGTGCCCTCCTCAGTCACCACCACAAAGGACTTGTGCAGGAACTTCTGAGGTTGCAGGCCTGACTGTGAGCACATTCCCGCGCTGTCCTCTCTCTGCTCTTGGGAGGGGCCCTCCATGCCCAGAACTGTCAACACGGCTTCCAGGTCATAACTGTCCTCCACTTCAAACCGGGGCAAGTGCAAGCTCACGCTCCTCTCCTCCATCTGGCCTGGGTTAGTCCACTCTACCAGCTTCTCAGGAGTTAGTTTATCTATGATCTGTGAAGAAGAAAAAAGGAAGGCTGGCGAGATTAGCAATCAAAACTTGAAGCTGTTTAAAACTGATTTCTAGCGATCAGAAATCATTGATTTTAGTAACAAAAGAGACATTTTGCTTCACTAGACTCTTGTCCTTCTAGAGCAGGAGCTTGTCATAGTTCTCGAAATTACCCGTGTGTACGTGAAGGTTGATTAGCATTAGATGAGTTGTTAGGGATGGGAAATGTCATTTCGTATTCTTTCGATTTAACACATTTCATGTTTTACTATTCCCCTCTAGTCTTTGTGTACAAGTTTAATACAAAATTTTATATGTAATGAATTATATCTGCATGTAGATCTTATATAATAGATATATTATAATCAGTATAATACCTATTTAATATGTAACATTAAAATATATATTTATACAGCTGTAATCATAGTGAATGTCATTTCATGTATTATAATATAGGCTTTTATGCATTACTGATATCTCTTCTAAATATCTTCAAACTGACAAAGATTTCTATTAATTTGATAGATTTTCCTGCCATTCATTCACTGATTCATATTATGATCATCCAGTATATAACAAGCATTATGATAGCTGTTGACAGATAACATGAATATAAAAATTACTATTATTATAACATTTAGACTATGTGTCCTAGTACATTAAATGCGTAAAATTATAAACTTGACTCAGAAGCAACTCTCTCTTTGAATTATTTCTCTGGGACAATTCTCACAATTTGCATTTTTTAGTCAAGAGTCTGAATACCTTTTACACTTTCATACATACTGCCACTTTCCATACCACAATATTTTCCAATGATTAATGCTACAGAAGATATTTCATAGCCACAAAGTAGTACCCTGTGTTATAATGAGATAATATCTGCCTTTTATTATTTTCCATGTTATAGCTCCACTCTAGAAGATGTCTTTGTAAATAGATCCAGAACATGAAAACACTCAATAAAAGGTAGGTGTGTATTATTGCAATACTGGATTAGAACATGTATGTATTAAAACATAAGTACATTCTAACCATTGCAACAGCACACATTAAGAGAACTGTAGAGCCCCTTTCTATATATGAGAGAATATCAAGGTTCAAAGACATTAAGAAGCTTCAAGGCATAGGCAACTGCTAATAGAGGCAAGAGCTTTGAAACAAAGACTTTTGGTCTTCAAAATAAACAAGATACTCATCATGAGGTTTTTTGGTTTTTTTTTTTAATTGTCAAGAGGATGGGACTAAATCAGAATGTTACAGATTAAGAGTCCTAAAGACTGTGGAGTGATAATGATGTAGTTATAACAAGCATATCCCTCTGTGAAAAATGCAGCTTACGGAAGAGGCTATGTATTATGTGTGTGTGAAGTATATAGACTCTCTGCACCTTCCTGTGAATTTTGCTATAAATCGAAAACTGTTCAAAAATCAAGCCTTCAAAACAAATAATGATCTAAAAAAGAAATTCAGAAGGCCCAATACCCGCCAGAAGAGTATACAAATTTTCCTGTATTGGTGCAGATGAGATTTTTTTCTGGGCAAGAAGATCCATAGAGATCAATTTCTCAGAATGCTGCTGATGTATAAGATTCCCAAATGACCTTAAATGTTCGTATGATCTTATCCAAATAATGTAGATTGGTTGTTCTCTATAAACCCGATAGCATTTAATGCCCCTCTCTGACCATCCATCTGTCACCATGCAGAAGTCAGAAGTATTTTCTACTGGCCTCCAAATCAGAAGCCCTGACTTCAGGATGACCCAGAGCAAGCTTTAGGACACAAGTCCTCCGCTGTGAAAGCAAGGTGGCGGGAAAGCAAGGCTTACCTTCTCCAGCCCATCTACTTCATTGGGCAGCAGCACGAACATGCTCAGGTCATTATTTCTATATGGAATCCCTAGAATCCTGGCTTGCAAATCCTTCAGGAAAATGAAGCGAAAGGAATCACGCTGTGTCATCATGGGCACAGGTTTACTCACAGTCTGCAAGAGATCACCAGGCCACTCAAGTCATCAGACATCAGACAGCCCAGGCAGCTCACCCAAATGTTAGCTCAACCGAAAATAATGCTGGAGATCAGAACTTCAGCAGCCCCATCAGTCTCCCTGTGTGTGCATTTGCTCAAATAAGGGTCTAGATTTTACATTCCCTGGGTAAGCGCACCATAGAAATAAACGAAGGGCCATACCTTATTCAGCCAAAATGCCTCCTCCTTGGTATTTTCTTTCTTAAACTCCCTGTCCCATTGCCCTTTAAAATAAACTATGTTCACCACCACCAGCTTGGTGGAGTTGCTTATAGAGTCATCTGAAAACAGGTCCTTGATTTTTTCTGCAAACGAACAACAACAAAATTGACCTGTCTTCAAAATTAGAAGTACTATGCACAGTAGAGACAACACAGATGACCTTGACTGCTCACTTAAAGCTCAGCCAGGTCTGCGCCTGAGGAACAAAGCAATCAGAGAAAGGTTCTCACTTTGTCCACCACCTAGTTATCCCATTGGGTATGTTGTGGGGTGATAGAGCAGAAATCTCAGATTATCTGTTAGCAGCCAGGTTTGCCTTTAATCTGCTAAGGATTCTTGAGCAAATTACCTAAGTAATCTGTGCCTCTGTGTTCAAATCTGTAAAATACGAATAAAGCGTGCCTCGCGGGATGTTAAAAAGAGAGATGATCAGATGTGTGTGAAGCACTTAGATCATCCTCTGGCCCCTAACCAGTCCTGGGCAAGTGTAGCAATTGTTCTTTTTATACATTTGATATAGTTGTCACCCAGATTTAGAGAATTCTTATTTTATTGAAAAAGGAAAGTTTTTGTCTGTGACTTTAACATACCCCAGACTCAACCCATATTTTGATAGATCCTATTTTAGCTTGTCT
The DNA here is from genome assembly GCA_004024945.1 of Uropsilus gracilis. Classification (NCBI taxonomy): domain Eukaryota; kingdom Metazoa; phylum Chordata; class Mammalia; order Eulipotyphla; family Talpidae; genus Uropsilus; species Uropsilus gracilis. The sequence goes on along the minus strand of PVHY01013643.1, from coordinate 27,302 downwards.
TTTGAATTTTTATTTCCTTTGGATTAGGTATGGATGGACATGTGCTCTCTGAAATGACAGATGTCTCCCTCAAAATGAGGATTAAAAATTGTACTGTGAAACTCTAATATGGATGTGTCAGTCATGGTATCCAAAATGTGCTTCCACAATAATGACATTCCTCTCTGGGAGTTGTTGGGTAAATTTGGATCATAGCAGGGTGTGGGGAAGATGAGGTGACGATTTTGTCAAGTTCACTGTGAAGGGAACTGAATGTTGTCATCATGCCCACCTGATTCTCAAGTGGAATTGAGGCCCTGACAGCCCTAGCTGTAGGAGCAACAGCAGGTCTCGGTTGGAGAGCTGAATGTTTCTCACTTGACAATGAGAAAGGAAGAAAGCCCCTGTAACACTTTCGCTTATGGGTCCAACTCCACAGAGGAGCCTCTAATATAAAGAAGATGTGAACGTAAGACAGATATGAGCCCAGTTTTTTGTTCTCCAAGTCAACCCAGAGACCAGCTGATGAGACCAGGCTGCCCTCAGCAGTACCTTGTCTCACGCCTCAGGCCCAGCCCTGTCTGCCATCTCAAGTCCCCAAGTGTGGTGGCAAGCATAGTCTTCACTCACAGTGGGGACTCAGGAAGGGTGGTCATGATGAACACCCCAGTCATACTCTACCATGGGTCTGGTTTTCCACCCAGGAGTTAATCTTCTTTCGACTTTCATCTGGTGCATTGGCAAAATCAACAGTCTCCATGGAAGCATGGTAATATTTTTCAACATAATCTAAGTATTTCTTCAAGAGAAACAGGGAAGGAATAGCAAGTGTTTAGAATTTTTATTTATTCACTGCCAACATCTCTCAGTAAGTTTATCTGTACATCAAGATGACTAATGGGATTTGTAGACCTAGGCAATGCGCTTTGAGAACTTTCAATCACATTTTTATGAGGTACCATAAAGTTAAGGTAAAAGTCAGAATTAGACTGATTTTTAGGGGTAAAAAAAAGTTCCTGAAGATCTGGGGAGCTAGAGAGCACACCCAGAATGTGGGCTGAGCCAGCCCAGGACACACAATCCTATCAGGATCTGACATGTGTGAACCCCGTTTGACATGTGTGAATCCCATTCACCGATGCAAAGGATGCAGCAAAACTTACTTGAAGGAAGAGGTAGGTCTTTTCTCCAAATAGCCTGTTGACTATTTTCAGTTCATAATCATTTGTGGGCTTGTTTATCTCACTCAAAACCTGTTGGAATCGGTGATGTAGATCTTCTGTCTTCTCAATCTACAAAGCAAGGCAAAAATTCAATGAGCTCTCTTGGCAAAAGCCAGTCTAGGTTCTCCTCCATGAGGACTGCTCTGTGTCTTCCCTCAGTTCGGCAGCCTTTAAGGTGACCCATGAGTTTGGTGTGGCACCTGGGTGCCAGGTGGCCTTTACGCAAGTCACATGAGAATGTGCGTCACTAAGAATCTTGACTCCACGAAGAAGCTTGCTCCTCCTGCCCAACTACAGATCTTGCTTTTCTGGCTCGAGTTGCATTTTTATCTCAAAGGCAACGGCCCACTAAATGTGTCACACACTTGCTTTTGACTTCCCACAAGACTCTTAGTACCTGAGGGAGGAAAAAGGGCTCTTCAATGATCTCCATCCACTCTAAAGTTTGGCAATTTCTATTCCAGACATGGATAAGGAAAGTGACTCCTAATGGCACAAGGAGCCATTTATCAGAACTATACTTTGGGCAGAAATGTGATTTGTTCCTCTCTCTGAAAACTTCTTCAAGCTTTTCTGGACACTGTAAAAACCCCTCAGTTTTCTGAGCGAGGGCTGAAGAGTCCTCCAGACAGAACCGGCAGACCCTACACGTGTCCTTCAAACAGAGAGCAGCTCTGACCCACCACCTGTCAGGTGACATCTGGCTGCTTCCATTCAGGCCAGGTGCAAGGGAAAGGTGTGACAATTGAACTAAAAAAAAGTATTCCTGATGGTGCTGAGGAAAGAGAAGCTTCTTCCTCCTGAATATGAGGTATACAGGTGTTTGGGTTGTTTTGCCTCTTTATTTCATGACCAGTCATCTAATGCCTAGAGTAGCATCTGGCACATAAAAAACACTTAGTTAATTTTTGTGGATAATTAATGAAATTGGAAGGACATCTAAGTTGAAAACATAAAAGAATGCCTCTCTAATAAAATCTTGGATGTTGAATTTGGCCTTGTCTCCCTCCTTGCTACTGTGAGCTTTTAAATGACCAGTGATCATTGTGCAGCTATTCCAGTTGTGGTGTGACTGACTAGATGGTCATTTTGGAGCTTGTGGGAAATAAAGAAGGACACTATGGGAGTGTTCTCTAGTGGCTGGGTCTGCGTTAAGCTCAAAATGAGGAAAGGACTATATTAAATAAGTTTAGGATTTGAATTTATACTAACTCTGTAGTCTGGGAAAATCCAAAATGAAAAATTTACTTAGGGAGGCCCCGGGGTAATAACAACCCAAGATCTTTTTCTGGCAACAAACAAAATTCTTTATTAGAAAAGTACATTCTGGGCTTCACTGGAATTTTCATAATTTCAAAATTACATATCATAAGTCCCATTTATTTTTTTCTCCAGAAGATTTTAAAAAAAAGAAAACAGCCCTATTAGACCCTCAAGGACTTTCGATGTTGGCATTATTAGATATTACTTTAAACTGTACACTGAAAATATTAACCAAAAAAAAGACAGTGAAATTATGTTCAAGGACAATATTCTAGCAACATTTTTTGGGTTTTGTAATCAAACAATTTCTACTTATGAATATTCAATAATCATGAAATAAATAGCAAATAGATGCATTAAATAGCAAAAAGGCTCTGCTGAGAGGGTAAACTAGATAGAGTTGAATAAATTGAATGCAACACAAAGACAGTGATGAAAAACATGCATGACAGTTGAAAAAACCTAGATGATAAAATAAGCATTCTAACATCCTTGACAAAGTCATAACGGAGAAAATGAACGATTCGAAAAATTGACTAACTTAAGGACTTTCCATAATTGATGGAAAGTATTGAGTTTCATATTTCGGAAGTACAGTAAATCGGTCTTGGTAAATCCACACCTGGACTCTTGTAGTAAAACTTAGGAACAACAAAACTTAAATGCACCCAGAAACAGATCACCCACAATGCAATGTCAAATAAGCCAACTCCTTAAGGCCAACATTAGACATAGAGAGTGGAATAGTATCTTCAAAAAGTTGAGAGAAACTATCAACATAGAAGTAATGCAACGAATAGATGTTCATTTAAGAACAAAGGCAAACACAAACCCACTTCATCCACCATGTATGCATCTTCATTGGAGAAATTTCCCAGGACTGATGCCAGCATGATAACCAAATCAGGAGACCCAGACACTCCTTTCCCTGGAGACACTGATTTAACAACAGTTCAAGGACAAAATGCCTTTGTAAGAAACCTGGAAACCAGTTCAGAGGTTTCAGCCAAAATGAAACCCAGTAAGAAAATCTGTGACGCTCACCAGTCACTCCCCACACAAACATGTTGTCATTAGGTGAAAACTCCCGACACGTAACTTCTACCTGAGGAGAGAAGCAGTAGTGTGAACCATACTGACTTTCCATTTACTGTCTGAGGGACTGATTTCTATATTCCCAGAATCTGAGTCCTAACTGGAAAGGACTTCGGGTTTCCCAATCAGCACAAATGTAACAAACATGCACTATCACCGTAGCTGCAGTGCCATAAACAGACAGCAGAGGGAGCTCTAGGGTGGAAACCAACAAACTTCAATTAGATTCCCTTCTCATTCTGGGAATGAGAGGATTCATTCCCAGAAAAGATTTAAGATTAGATTTACAGAACCTCTAGCCAGGCAGATTGAAAAAAGTTTTCTTTGCATTAAACTAGACCTAAAATACTGGGAGAAGTAACTAATTTCCTAAATGCCAAAGTTCCAACAAAAGATAGCAAAGTATACAAGAAGTAGGAAAATATGGTCTAATCAATGAAATAAAACCAGCAACTGAACTTTACTTTTCAAGGAAGTAGAAAGAGTGAGCAGAACAAGGGAAACAAAAATAGAGCAGAGATAAATAAAATAGAGTGAAAAAGTAGAAAATAATCAGCAGAGATTTAAGGTTTTTGATTAAGAAAAATTAACAAAATTAAAATCATTAACAACTAAGAAGAAATAGATGACTTAAATAAAGTTAGACGTGAAAACTTGGGACACTACAATTGATGCCATGGAATTTTAAAAGGATTATAAAACAGTTATGAACAATTTTCTGCCCCTAAAAATAGATAACCTAAAAGAAAAGGATAAATTTCTAGAAACATAGTCTACAAAGACTAAATGATGAAGAAATTTAAAATCCAAATCAATAAGAGAAACCTCTAATAAAGACAATCCTGGAACTAGATAATATTATCAAAGAATTCAATAAACCTTTAATCATTAATACCAATCAAATCTCATCATCATCACAAATTATATGGAAAGGTGTTTGACAGAAATCAACACCCATTCATGATTTTTAAAAAAGCATCCAAACTAGGAACAAAAGAGACCTACCTCACCATTATAAAAGCCACATATAAATAAGCCAACAGCATCACACTGAAATAGTGAAAAGACTGAAAACTTTCCCCTAAGATCCAGCTAGCTCTTGCTACTACTATTCAACAAATTCAGCACAACAGTGGAAGTCCTAGTCAGACATAATGCTGTACCAAGAAAAAAAAAAGTCAGTCATATAAATGTAAAAGCTCTATAACTGATACAATTGATCATGGATGATGCAATTAGATCATAATACTTACCTTTGGATGGTAATGGGGTAATGATCTGATGGAAATACAATAAAGTGTTCTTGGCAAAGTTCTATATCTATCTGTGTCACAGATACATGAGTATATTCTCTTTTTAAAAATTAATGGAACTGTACACAAAATTTGTGCACTTTAGTACATATAATAATAAATAAATAAAAGATTACTTTCTAGGATGCAACTGAAATTAAGTAATTATTCCAAGAAAATTATAAATTATAAAATCAAAATCTTATGTTAGGAGAAAGTTAGAAAATTAATGGACTAAGCTTCCATCTTTGGAAGAATTATTGGAGATGGAAATAGAAACTAAAGACAATAATTAGTTCTCACAAAGGTTTATAAACACAAATTGCCCTAAAATTAATATGAAATTCACAAAAGACCCTGAATAGTCAAAACAATCTTGAGTGAGGAGGAAAACAAAGCTGGAGGCATTATGTTTCCTGGTTCCAGACTATATTACAAAGCTATAGTAACCAGAACAATATGTTATAAATATAAAAACAGTCATAGATATTCTGGGCTCACTGAGAGCCTAAAAATATATGCTTACTTACATGGTCAAATAACTTACAACAGGGCGCTCCCTGGTGGTCTAGCAGTTAGGATTTGGCGTCTCAAATAACTTATAACAATGGAGTCAAAAATAAACAATGTTGAAAGGAAAGTCTTCAATAAATGATGTTGGAAAACTGGCAGCCACTTGCAGACAATGGTTTGAAAGGATGGAACCCTCACTCAGTCCCATAGTCATTATTATCATGATATATTTATTTATTTTGATCTTTGGACCTTGTCTCCTGAATTAATTAGTTACCCTTTGTCTCCAAAAAGTTGGAAACAAGTCACTATGGAAAGTTGGGTGGAGGAACTTTAAACTACTGAAAATGGAACTACCATTTGATCCAGCAATCGCTCTTCTGAGAATCTACCCAAAGGATACAAAAACACTAATTCAAAAGGACAGTTTATTGCAGGACTACTTACAATAGCCAGCATGTGGAAACAACCCAAATGCCCTAAAACAGATGGATGGGTCAGAAAGTTGTGGTATAGGTACACAATGGAATATTATTCATCAATCAAAAAGGAGAAATTTGATGTATTTGTGATAACATGGGGTGACCTAGAGGGAATCATGTTAGTAGAAATAAGCCAGAAAGACAAAGAGAAACACTGGATCATCTCACCTATATGTGGGATATGGGGAAAACAAACAAACGGAAGGAGAAGGAAAATTTTAAAATAACTGTCAGCAGAACTGAAGCATAGAGCAAGAAGGGGGAGGGGAGTAAAGTCAGGGGAGGGATGGGCACAAGAGATTAAGATGATAGTTCATGGGTAATAAGATGGTGGGAGAATCTCAGGGTAGACAATGCTGTGAATATATGTGTGTGTGTGTTAATCAATTTTTTAAAAATTTAAAAGACTAAAAACATTAAAACTTTCAAATAACTGTAACTCAAAGGAATAAACAGTTGAAATTACAACCCTGTGATAATCAGTCATATTTCAGGTTAGCGAGGGAAAGATTCCGCTCCTCTGAGGGCCCCCAAACCTCCACCCCTATTCAGCAGAAAACAGTTACAGAAGACAAACCTCAATTCATTGCACCTCAAAAATGAGGAGCAGGATACAGGCAGGGGAAGGTGTTGTGGCCTGATAGCTATAAGTTCCTCACCCTTGCTCTGTTTATCCTTACCCTGTCCCTCTTTATATTTCTTTAGCAGAATTCCCTCACCCCTACTCTGTTCCTGAAGACAGGGGGGGGAAATAAAAGGCTGAGATCAAGATGGAGGTAGAAATAAGACAAGGGTTAAGCCACAGCCTCATTACCATGGTAAAAAGCAAACCCACTGTGACAGAACCAGCCTAGACAGAATTTAGAGGAAAATGGGCATCAGTGGAGTTCTAGAAAACTCCCCTATTTCAGCTGATGCAGAATTTTTATCCTCTCTTCTTCCTTAATATCCCATGGAGAAGTTCCTGGTTTTTTTAGGGAGATGACCTTAAGCTTGCTGGATTTCCTCCCTCCAACTCTTGTCTCTCAAAATTTGACTTTTGGGTGGTGAACAGCCAGATTCAGGCTGCATAAAGATACAGAGAACAGACTGGTGTTGACCAGATGCAGGCTTAGGGAGTGGGCAAAATGGGTGGAGGTGGTTAAAAGGCACAAACATTAATTTTTTTTTTTTTTTTTTGGCCAGGGGAACCACAAGTTCACGTTGCTCTGAGTACCATAGACTCAAGCAATCCCAAGCCTCAGCCTCCCAGGTGGCTAGGATTACAGCCATGTGCCACCATGCCCAGCTATTTTTTGAGACTGTCTTGCTATGTTGCCCCAGGCGGGTCTTGAACCATGGACTCAAACGATTCCTAGTCTTGGCCTCGCTTGATAGGCTAGGATTAAAGGCACGCACCACCGTGCCTGGCACAAACACCAATTTTAAAATAACTAAGCAAGGAATTTGTAATGCACAGCAAGGTGACCACAGTTAACAATATTATAGTCAATATTTGGAAGTTGCTAAGACAGTAAACCTTAAAAGTCTCTTTCTAAGAAAAAAACTGTTACCAAGCGCAACTCATTAACACACTTTTTAAAAATTATCAAAAAGTCACTTATTCCACAAATGAAAAAACAGCTTATTAATATAATTCCCTGCTTTTAACACATGAAAATAGCTAGATGATCATTAATAAATCCATAAAATATATATGTATGTGTGTTTATATACATGTGCAAATATGGATGACTGGAAATTTTAAAACCAATAGGGTTTAAGTCACCTTTTCTCTATTCAGTGTATGAAATTAACATTATTAATTCATGAAATTAACCTGAAAGCACAGCTGACAGGAAAAATATTGACATAATTCTTTTGGCAAACAATTTGGTAATGTTCAATAAAACTGAACATCAAAGACCTTACCTCCTAGTTATATGCCACCCACCAGTGCAGTCACACAGAAATGTAATGCAAGCCAAAAACATCTAATCTTAAGTTTCCTAGTACCTATATTCTTAGAAATAAAGAAACAGATGAAATCAAATTGACTATACGGACTACCAAACCAAATATATGTAGGACATCATTATTGCAACATAAAACTCTAATGGTGATATGTTGTATGTAATAAGTGTTATATATTATCTCAAGAAAACAGAAAAATTCATTTTATCTGTGATAAAATTTTTAAAAATACATATTTGTTCTCTGCCCCCAGATCCTGATACAGAATTCCCAAAGCTCTTGTATTTCCTGAGTGATGGGGGGAACTAAGAGTATCTTCTGTCTTGATAACTACCCTTTGACAAGAGTTCCTGACACAGCAATTCCTAAATCACCTGGACTCACCCACATGACAGAAGCATATTTTGTTCTAATGAAACAACTCTTGGTGGGCCCCTGGATAACTGTGATATAGGGGCTGGTCACCAGAGAAAGTAAACCAGAAAATTGTGACTTTCAACTCATCCCCCATCCTCCAGAGACAAGAAAAGGACTGAGGTTGGAGCTAACAACCTTTCCTATCTACATGCCAGAGCTCCAGAGAAAGTCCAGAATACACAGTTTGAGATTGTCTAGATTGGTGAGCACATTGGTGTGTTGGGAGGGTGGTGCACCCCAAACTCCAAGGAACAGACCTCCTCCTCCTCTGACCCTTTGAGACCTCACCTTTGTATCCTTCATCTTACTGTTCATTTGTACTTTTTGCAATAAACTGTTAACCATAGTAAAGTGTTTTCCTGGGTTTCGTGAGCCATAATAGTAAATTATCAAACTTCAGACAGGAGTCACAAGATCCCGTCTGATCTCGGAAGCTAAGCAGGGTCGGGCCTGGTTAGTACTTGGATGGGGAGGAGTGACGTGATCTGGGGTGTAACCAAATGGGACGGATGTTAGCTGTCCTGGATCCCACTTCATACAACCAGCATCTGAAGTGGGGAAAGTCCTGTGAAACTGAGCCTCGATCCCTGGGTTCTGAAATTATTTAATGAGAGGAATATGGCCACAGCTGGTGTCAGAAGAGTTAAGACTAGAAAAACTATCTTCCTTAGTTCTTAAAATTCAGTGTATATTTGATACTTTCAGTGCATCTCAATTTGAGGTAAACATATTTTAAAGCTCTATAGCCACTTGGATGACAACCATATTTAGTAGTTCAGGATTAGAGACATTCTCATGCAGGTAAACTACTACTGAGGCTTATATAAGGAGGGTGACTTTGGGAGGACTTTTTATTAGGAGGGGAAGAAAAGAGAGAGGGAGGAAGGAGGGAGGGGGAGGGGAGGAAAGGGGAGGAGAAAGAATCCATCCAAAGAATAAATGGATCAATTATCATGGGGATGAATTAACTAGAACTACGATTATGCACCTAAAGAAAGATTAATCTTGTAAGTACAATAACCCAAAATTAATCAGGTTATACGTAATAAAAATGAAACCAGAGACTATATGACATGCAATGATAAATATACGGTAATAACAAACACCAAATTGAGGTTAGTGAACTTTTTCTCAGAGGGATTGGGAATGTGCTCAAAGAAATTACTTGGGGTGTTAGTTGACTTGGTAATGACGTTATTTCTCACAGCGGAAGAGAGTGGTAGAGGGTATTCAGAACTGCAGCATTTCTTCTATCTTTTGTACATAATGTTTCCAGTTTTTATCTTCAGTATCTTATACTTTTTATATTTACATGATTAATCTATCACATAATACAGTTTCCAGATGTATAATTCAACATATGCCTAATTTACATCACGGTGCCACAAAAGTCTGTTTCCATGCAACAGCTACCCCCCTTGCTACCCACATCCCCTTCCCTTCTAGTGACAACCATTTTGTTCTATTAATCTAAGTGCTGTTTTTTTTTAAGTTCCAGGTGTAAAAAACTTTTATTTCAGCATCTGCATATACTGCATTACAATCACCACCAAAACTCTGATCTCCTTCCAGCCACAACAGCAAGCTCAGAATATTCTGAATTTAAGTGACAAAAGTGCACCTGGTCTGTGTCTGAACAAGCCACATGCTCATCTATTAACAGAAGAAAGATCAGAGCAGGTAGCGTGTAGGTACAGCCTGATCCTAAAAGCCTTTCAGTTATTTCAGCCTTCCTCACACCTCTGTAGCTCGTCCTAAAAGTGCTGGGAAATGGACAGAGCTACTGTGCAGGTACACAGTCCAACCAGCACAAACCTGAAATTGAAACCTCACCCCATCCCCAAGCCCAAAGTGGGGCATCTGTCCAAGGCAACGTGCTATTTCCGGTGGCACACACATTCGCTCCCGCCCCAGCTGGGAGGGCCGGGTGCTGAAGACATTGTGTTCCTTGATGGCATGGACAGCAGAACTATAGGAGCCAGCTCTGTCATCCACACCGTGTAGGGAAACTCGCCTCTCTTCATGTGCAACTCAACCATCCAGATAAGCTGGCAGGCAGGGCTGTGGAGAACAGCTTGTGCTGCTGGGAGACGGTCGCCATGGGTTTATGAGGATCTAGGAATGGGCTGTGATGACGTGAAGGCAGATGTGCTAGTAGTGAGATACCAGTCAGAATCTGCAAACTTAATCCCTGCCCGGTGTTCGCACACTGTAGCTGCAAGAGATTCCGAAAAGGCTCTGACCCTGTGCTGATGTTTCATGCAATAATAACACATCAGCTGGGGGACTTCAAACTACAATGGAATTTAATAATAATGCCACGTCCTGCTACCTCAACCACCCCTGGGTGAGCTACCAGCAGGTTCCAGGTGTTCTACTGGACACCTCACACGGGGTCAAAAAGAGGAATCACGTGCCCACGGGAGCACAGCTGTTAGGTGACTGAGCCAGGATCTGAACCCACCTCTGTCTGTCACAACCCATCCACTCTGCTCTAGGGGTTTTTCCAATTCTGAGCTATCTCCATTCTGAATCTTAGTCTGTTGTGAGTTGGAGTTAAGGTCTCTTCTTAGCATGAAAGGTTTGTTATTGTAGCATCCTAGCAATGTTATTTGACAGCAAGGACTACTATGCCTTAAAAATAACTATAAAGTGTTACCTGTTCTATGCACTTCCCCAGTGAGTCCACATCTAAAAAACAACCATATTGCAGGTGCAGGACGTGTCTCTCTTCCTCCTTTTCTTCAGTTTTGACTCTCGAACTCTCTGTGTCTTTTTCAGAGCAGAGTATCTAGGAGGGACAGAAAATAATACAGAGGAACATCACTTGCAATCAGCCAGGGGACAGTAACTTTGTTAAAGAAAGGTGGATAATGCACAGATCACAGCTCTCTCCTTGCATAATCATGAGAAAGCCCGCGTTGCCCCCCTGATGAACTTGGGGGCCCCTACAATGGCTTATTCGTTCATGTAGTCATCCGGATGTGTCATTTCTACCCTACCAGGGTTATGCAATTTCTCCCAATAAATTTTGCTCTTCATGCCCTCTGCTTAGTTATGAGGTCAGTGGCTTCAGACAAGGTCATTCACACAGCCCCAGCTCCAAAGAATTTCAGCTAGCGGAGAATAGAAGACATGGTGGCATTTGCAGAGGGAAGAGGGCTTCTAGCTAGACCTGAAGTCTCCTTGGGTCTTCATAGTTCCTGACCCACAGGCCAAAAGGAGCTTGTTTTTTGAGGTGATGCCGGGTTGCCAGCTCTAGAGACCCATCAGTGCCTGGATGGAAGCCCACCCTACCTTCTGTAACTGGGTGGAGGTGGCTCCTTGGGCCCCCAGCAGAAGCATGCCAACCGCAGTTGACATGCCAGCAGGAGAAAAGAAGATGTTGCCTTCCTTTGTTTTATTCAGCTCTTTGAAAAGTTCAAAACCAAAACGAGTATACGCGGAGCCAGGAGAATCCATCGTGACTCCAGCAAGCTCTGAAACAGCAACAATCAAACCAACCAGCGCTTTTCACTTAGTGGGATTATTTCATGTCACAGGGACCCTTTCTCCTTCTCTCCCACTTTCTACACTCCCCAGAAAATAGATATTTTCACTTCCTGGGTAAAAGGTCCCTCTTGCCTGTTCTGATCCTGGCCCTCCAAGCTATCTGGCATCTCACACAAATTCTCAGCTCTCACTTCCCCAGACAGTAGGGTGACCGCCTCAAATGGTTCTATTCTCTCTTGCTTTCTGTTCAAACCTGCCTGCATCTGCTTCCCATGCCTCCTCCCTGTGCCGACTGAGCTCCTCAGGCAGGCCCAGTTCCTGGCCTCCTCAGTCTGGCCCGGACAGGGCCCAAGACAAGGCAAGGGGCAGGCGAGGGATCCCATAGCCTCTGACCACCCAAGAGTCTACCATCCAGACTTCACAGCAGTAAAGTCAACAGGCACATCCTTCTCTAATAACTTCCGTTTTCCAGTTCAAATTCAGCGCAGAGAGAGTGGCAGGATAGATTAAGTCTCTGGCTTTGAAAACATTTTTAATTGCATGAAAACTTGCTGGGTTGAATTTTCCCTATAGGGCAATGACATATTTCTGATCCTACATTGCCAAGCAGAGAAGAGAGGGTTTATTTTTCCTACCTTTCTATGTCACTACATGGTTGTATAGAGGGCTCCTATTGCTTTTGCTATTTCTCTGAAAAATTAACTTTTAAAGAACAACTCATAGTCACCAAAATTAAACAGATAAACATTTTAGACTTTCTTCATCACCAGTTGTTATGTTACTACTAATTAATAAAGTCTTCCAGAAAAATCCTGAAAGAAGAAAATAATATAGATTAAAGTTTTTTGAAAGTCCACATACTTAGAGGACTTTTACTGTCAAAGGTCTATTCCAACCTAATAAGACATCCCACAGCTAGTGTTCAAATTCCCATTTCAATCCTAAATTTTCATTCTGGAGTTCCTTGCAGGTTGATTCAAAAAATAAAATGAATCTATTCACTATGAAACAAAATGAAAAGATATTGCCATGGGTATATAATCATTAGATGAAACCACCCCAAGAAAGTTAGGCACTATACAAACTTAGTACCAGTATTTCTTTTAATCAACATATTTCAGTGCACTCAAAACACAGAAGTCTTAAGTCAGAGCTGACAGGAGAACTTACCTAGCTTTTGGAGAGACAGAGGTGGCGTGGCAGAGAACCAGGGAGCAGGTGTAAAACAAGGAGCTGAGATCTCTAATTTATAGCTTCTCTCTGCCTCTCCCTAGTCATTATAGTTTGTATTTCCGGTGAAACGACTTTTGGTTTCTCAATAACAATTTCTCTAATAAAATTAACACGTGAGGTTACTGAAAAATTGAGGATTGAATTTCCTATTTCTTTCATCCACATCCAAAAAGTTGCGCACTTGAAGTTGTCAGCAATTGAGTTGCAGACTAAGCTTAAGAAGCACAGAGGAAGAGAGTTTAAATTCCATCTTCTCCCAAGTCCCTGAGAAACTCCTTTGTGAGCACAAGCTTAAGAAGATCTAAATTAATCGGACAACTAAATAAGACCCAGGACTAAATGACTTTAGTTAAAATGAACTATGACCCAAGGGGTAGATCATGGAAGGACCTTCATTCCCTATGATGGGGGGGGGGTGGTCTTTGGTACAGAATTGTCTAGAACATGGGTGCTCATGAAAGTCTCTGGGGGGACTTTAAAATAGATATCTATGCCTCAGCTCCACCCCCAGACATGAGTCAGCATGCCTGGGGTGGAAACCACACTTTGCAGTTTTTATGACCCCAGGTGATTATGATGTACAGCCAAGGTTGGGAACCCTAGTTATGGCCTGATGAAGATCTGCGTGCCTACTTCACACATCACACACATCAGAGCTGTGCCCTGACAAGACCAGCCTCTGAATAAAGTTCACTTTGCACTTAGGTTATTTGGGAATGTGAAGAAGAAAATATAAGAAAATGATCTTACTAGAAAAGAATGAAGAAGTTTGGGCACACAGCTAAACACACACATACCATACTTGTTCTCAAGAGTTTTATACACTAATTATGAAATCTCTCATTTTAATTCATTTAGTAAACATTAACTGAGTGTCTACTATGTTCCAGACACTGGGCTAAGTGCCAGTAATTCATAAACATTCAGCAAGCTCCCTGATTTCAGGGAAGCAAGGCCATTAAAAAAATTCAATAGAAATGACAGCTCCAAATTCTAGTTTTTCCTGCCAACCCTGGGACATCCCTCCCTACTGGCCCTACGAGTTCATCAAAAGAGCTTTTGGATCAGTCTTGGCTTTGGTTTTATGTAAAGGGTGTGAAGATTCACTGTGGTTGCCAAGGAGCAAATCCTAGAAGGGCATCTTAGCTCTTCCTTCTCACATGTAACATCTCCCCAAAGAAGTACTTGAGCAACACAACATCTAAGGGAAGGTGGGGGGGGGGGTACCGATCTCAACACACACAGTTTTTTTCTTTTTAATGTTTTGATTGGAGCCCTTTAAGCAAACTGAAAGCATATTTAATGTTATTTTCTAGTTGTCAATATGAAATGTAAAAAAATGAGGAGGGAGGGTTGGGAAGAATCAGCATTTTCTCTTAGAGTTCACCCTGGATATCAATGAAATGAAAATGTCCATTTTAAACAATGATTTGAAATCTTGGTGTTAGAAGTGGCATTCTATATTTTCATGTCTCTATCAGTTTCTATCTTCTATTCCTTTCTCTGTTATCCCTAGACTCCCAGATCTATTGCCCAGTTATTCTATATGCCTTCTGCATTTTCTCTATCACCCCGTTTTCACAAGGAAACTCGGATTTCCTCTGAGAAATCCACCACATGTCACAAATTCTTCCATGGGAACTCATTCATATCTTGAACTCACAAAGAAAGGTCCCCTTTCCTAGTCCTTCTCCTGTTTTAGCACTTCAAGGCTTTCTTCCTTCAACCACCTTCCATGTTTCCCTTTGAAGATTTACACCACCACACAGTGACACCCCCTTCTCAAACCCAGGCACAAGTGTGTACACAGAACTGGGTCTTCCAGTCCACTCTGAAGTATGGAATGGCCACTGTTCCATACATGTTCACAGTCCATCGGTGGCCTTGCTCATTTCCCTGTCACCTTCTCTCCTCCAGGAGTCCACGCACCTAATTATGCTCTGGGTGTCATCAATGCCAGAAACTGTTCCTGTTGTCAATTACTGGGCACCAAAGTTCCTTCATCAGGTAATAGATTCTCAGCCTTATTGTTTTCTGTACACTTAATGTTCAGCGTGATCATTCTCTCCCTATTCTTCCAATTGATATCTCCCTCTTTCAGGATCGAAACTATCCCAAAGATAGACTTTATGTTGGTCATTAGGGACCATAAAGATGTCTCCTATGCTTATGAGTAAAGAGAGAAAATAATTAAGCCCTGAACCAGAACACTAATGGGTTCCCACCCCATCCCACGTGTTGGCACAACCTCCCCATGTCTGTTACTGCTACTGCCTTGTAACATTTTTATTCTCCAAGCCAATAAAGTTGTAATCTGTGTCATTGGGATCCCAATCAGATTCCCTTACTAGTCAGTTTTCGTGTCATCAGTGGCTGTTTGGGCTGATAGTTCACAGCTGCCCTGTTCTCAGTGGACCAGCTCTCAGCTAGATGATCACCACCTGTCCCCGGAGCCAAGAGCACCCCACCCCCCATTAGGACACACCCCATGATGGTGAGTCACTAGCATAAGGGTATAAAAGGTCAGGATGGTCCCCTTGCATCAAAATAGGATTAACTTTGTCATAGACTTTGTCCTCCTGAATTCCCCCATAGCATAAGCTGCTAACCTCCTGCTGAGGGACCTTAATTCATTAACACTTTTCCTTTACCATGTCCTATTTCTCCTCTCTTCCCCCACCCCTACCGCATAAAATATTACCTGAAAATGAATACCTGTCCTGGGTTCTTTTTCTAGGTACTGGACCTAAGAAATATGAGCTTTAATACCTAGTTCAAGATCCATTATGGTTTTGCTTGACAATTCTTGCATCTATTATTCTTTAGATAATTGTTTTAATTTGCTTAACAAGACCTCTATGCAAAATCCTCTAGGGATTTACATTGAGACTCTTTAGATTCAAAATGTTAATGTGGGAGAAATTTTCATCTTTATGTACTAAGCAAGGAATGTGATCATCTTAAATATCCATCAAAAAAAATGTACAGGCAGAAAAAAATGGAGAGAGAGATTGAAAACAAGTTTTCTCCCTATTATCAAAAACAAACCAGCACGCCCACTGGACCAGATCTAGTAAGGGCAATAGAGAAACTAGCACAATGGCACATTAGTCGTATTCCATGATTCAAATAAGAAAAGGAAATTAATGGAGGAATTGATGTCGCTCTAGAGAAAAATACCAAACATAATATAGGAATATGAGGAAAAGCTAAATAAAAGAAGGGATATCATTTATGACTGGGAAAACTCAATATTATAAAGATGTCAGTTCTATCAAAATGGATCACTACTATCTCCATTGAAATCCCAATGCATTTTGATGTTCAAAAAATTGACTGACAGGTTCTAAATGCATGATACAGCAGAAGGCCAAGAATAGCCAAAACCCCTTGAGGAAGGAGAGATGCAGAGATTCATTCTATTAGATTAAAAGGCTGGCCATTAAATTAAGTATGTAATTTGGTGAAAACATGGTAGAGCAAAGGCCCAAGAAATATCTAAGTATATGCGTACACTAGTTTCCTTCTTTTTAAGTACTGCTGCAAAGTCATGAGAAACAGTAGTTTTATCAAGGAAAAATCTGAGGCAGTTGGATTGCCTTAGGAGGAAAAATAAATGCAGACTATGCCTCATTCCTGATACAAAATATTAATCTGAAGGAACTGCAAAGAAAAATGGGACACATTACAACAAAATAGAGTAAAGTTTTTTAAAATGACAACAGAAAACCTAAAAGATTTCCATATTTGAAAAGCACTATTAAAATTGAATATATACACATATCTAGAAATTCCACCTCATCTATATACTGAATAGAAACATGTATTTGTGGAAACCAAGAGACAGAAGCAGAGTAGAATCTATAAGTAAAGTATGGTGTTTCCATACAATATTGAAATATTGCGTGGCAATGACCACAAATGAGTGAATGACCACCACAGACAACAAAATGGAAGAATTTCAGGAACAACAAAATAGAGTTATTCCACAGACAGCAAAATGAAAGTGGTTGGGGGGGGAGGGTTGAATGGAAGATTTACACAGACAGTGAAATGGATGATTATCACAGACAACAAGAAGGTGAGTAAAACAGAATATTAAATGGATGGTTAAAACTGAAAATGGAAGAATTTCATGAGCAACAAGATGAATGAATGAAACATGATGGAAGAGTTCCACAGTCAACAAAATGGATGATGATTACAGACAGAATAGATGTGTTTCATAAAGAAGACAGAGTAAAAGAAGTCAAATGCAAAAGGATTCACATGGTACAATTCTATTGATATGAGCTTCGAAAGCAAACAACACTAAATAAGAAGCCACAGGTGAGCATTCTGGCTATATATTGAAGTGAAAGAAAAAAGTAATCATTGTAAAGAGACACAAGGAAGATTTGGGAAACGATGTATTTCCCAACCTGAGGCTTGGAGGCATTCACTTTTTGATAATCCACTGAGCTATATGTTTCTATTTTTTATATGGTTCATATTTATGTGTCCCATCACCAAATAATTTCCATTTTAGGTTTATTTATAAATATTTTATGATTTTTACATCTTGTATATAGGGTCTGTGATTTGTTTTATTCAATCATTTATCCAACAAATAATACTTTTTCTTTTTCTCTGTGTCAGATACTGGCTTAGCTATACTATAAATATGATATACAAGATCCTTTCTATTATTCAATACATGTACACAGCAGAGATGCATATTACAAATAACACAAGTTATTACAAGTAACAAGAAAGTCTCATAATTAAGTTCTATAATTTTTTAGAGACATTGAACTCACAAATAGTTATTACTGGTGTATAAGAAAACTTGGTTACTATATTTTTTTTAACTTAAGCTGCCTAGGTAATGAAGAACTTCACTTTTAGGAAAATTGTCAGCTTTCATTTGGATTTTTTGAAAGATAATTATAAAATCCCTGACTAATGATTTGTCCTCTTTGCATCAACACTTATTCTTCTGGTGGACTGTCTTCAATATAAAGGAAATTACCTAATTTCAGATATCTGTGCACATAATTCAGATAAACAAGCATAATATCTAGGCACTATTTAGTATTTAAAATTGTGCTAACTTTGCCAACTGAAGAGGGCGCGCTTCCGCCAAAAACACTGTCCTGGTATAGTTATGGTAGTTTTTAATCCAAAAATCCTTCGGGTTTCAGAATAAACAAAATATGGTCTTCAGCAAATAAGCAGACAATATATGAAGAAAATATTAGAAGTCAAAACCTTCGCGCTATTGAAAATATTCCCCAAGAAATCATCCATGAGGCCAAAAACAAAAATCTACAACATAACCTCTTGTTTACAAAATCATATTTGAAAAACAATTTTATAGCTATAAAAATGTTATAAATCTATTCAAAACTCAGAAAATAAATCAGCAATGGTAAACAAGAAAAATGAATAAAAAAATAAATCAACAATAATAATGCAAAAAATAAAGCTATGTATCTTTCTAAACTCAAGAAAAAATACAGAAATAACAAAATAATCTCAATATTACGACTAAATATCAAACTGATTACAAAAGAATACACATTGTACGGAAAATATAAAAAAATAGGGATAGTTTAGAAAAAGAAAGAAAAAAACATAAGGAATAAAAAGACCAAAGAGAAGAATGTATTTTACGGCAACTCTAAGACTAAAATAAATATGAAGATAAGATAGAGAAGTTATATGTAAATATTTAATATATTTTGGCAAAGTAGATATAACACACTCAAAATAGTGGGAAGAGATACTACAAAGAAACAAGAAGATAAATAATGTCATTGGTTATCTATTACTTAGATAATAGTCCAAAAATCATTTTAAAATATTTTAAAAGCTTAAGTAAATTATTATATAGCAATATGATATAAAATCAATATCCAGAACAAAAAAAAGTATACTTTCTGAAATACCAAGAGGAAAAGTTAAAAAAAGAAAAAAATAGTGAAATAGGACAAATGATTTTAAAATTCATGTGGAAAAATAAGTGGAATAAATAGAAAAATGCTGTGATATTTCCACATGAATAGACAAATGACTGGATAGGGGAAAAAAGATCACAAATCAAGCATGTATAGAAATTTAGTATATGATATGATATAAATTCATATAAAAATGTGATATTTCAAGTCCCTAAGATAATGGTAGACTTTTTTTATAAGTGTTATTGAAACAACTTGTTGGTCATTGGGGAAAAAATTAAAATCAGATTTCACTCGCTATGCCAAAATGATTCCATTTGAATCAGAGATTTAAATTGTTGAAAAACTGTTACCATATAGGTAATGAAAGAAAAATGGGGGTAGTTCTTTTATGATCTGAATCTGGAGAAATCTGATTTAAAGCTAGGTACATTCCCAAAATATTAAAAATATGTTCCAGTAATCCCCCTCTAGATCACTCCCAAAGAATGTAAAAATACTAATTCAAAGGGAAATATACATCCATATGTTTACTGCAACACTGTTTGCAACAAATAAACCATTGAACTAACCCCTAGTGTTTGAAGAAAAATGAATAGATCAGGAAGATGTGTTTTTATACAATGGCATAATGCCCAGCTGTTAAAAAAAATAAACTCTTGCCACTTGCAACAACATGGATAGAACTGGAGGGGATAATGCTAAGAGAAATAAGTCAGAAAGATAAAGACAAATACCCAATAGATCTCCTATCTTTAGAATACAGACAAAATAGTCAAATAAAACTAAACCAATAACAAACCCTAGAAATCTAACTTACAAAATTGATGCTTTCAGAGGGAGAGGGAGGGGAAGAAAAGCAAAGTGAAGAAGATAGACTGTGTGAAGGACTAATTTGCAATATATATTTTTTTAACCCTCCATCTTTTTCCCAGTTATTAATCTTGGACATCAGTTGACCTGAAAAGATCAACCAGGGATGTATGGCTTTCCATCAGCACCACCTTTCTGCATTTGCCATTCCTTAAATCTCTTTGCCCATCTATAGCTAAAACATTGATGTGCATTACATTATGTAGAAGGGAAACAGTATCTTCAAGTGTGAGTTTTAAAATTAAATGTTAAATGTATGAATAAGCTGGTAAATGTGTGCAAATGTGATACTGGATGTTGTGCTCCTTTTATTGCGTAAAAAGAAAAATATAAAACAGTGGGATTGGGAAAAGAAGAATCCACATGAGTAATGAGAATGAAGGCCATGTTGTTTAAAGTTGACATTTAATTGTGGAACGAAGAAATTCACCAAGACAACTGTATGACTTCCTTGTCCTGTCGCCCCAGATCAAGGACTCCACCTCAGGTTAATGATATTATAATCTTTTAAATGCCTCAAATGCATAAGAAGTAAACACCAATTGGGGATGAAGCAACACATGTTCTGGCTTGCCCCAGCTCAAGGTAAAACTAGGGAGGAGCTGGAAGGAGAAATATCTAATAAAAAATAGATAATGTGCATAAAATCCTGAGGTAAACTGGGTTAAAATAAAATAGAACACACCAAACCTGTGACCTAGAAAAACTAAGGAACCTAGAAGGTGTTATACCTTCATGGTTTCTCTTTCAAAATGTTTATAGAAGTGTAAATATATTTATATATTTACTTATAAATAAATCATTTTTGAATCTACATTGCTTTGCTTGTTCTACCCATCAACATTACCAGGTAGAGGGAAACCTGAAGCAGAAATGAGCTCACTCTCCAAAAACGCAAGCTCTGGTTGGTTTTCTAGCATTATAGCAACCTGCCATCTTGCATGCTCTCTGTGCCTCTGGCTGCTGTATTGAATGGGCAGTTTCACTGGTGCAAGAATGGAAAATCCAGAGGTCCCAATTTTGAGCATAATTGTCTCATAGGCTTCCATTTATTGTAATTCTGTTAATTGCTCCTTTCTCTGAAAAGCCTGACTCTGATTTCCTAAAATGAGGGTGGGTAGAAGAATATACACCGCTAAGGACACTGTCCCCAGAGACAGCTCTTCCTGTCTTTGTCCCACCAAAAATACTTTCCTTATGATGACTAAACTGCCTACAGTGGAAAGAGCCAACGCCTGTCCTCACCTTCTGCAAATTGTATTGAGGAGTTTCGTTCCCCAATAAGTAATGAGTAATAGCTCATTACACATCGGCTATAGACATAGCTATGGAAAGAAATCGATGGCTTTAGAAAGAAACAGCTAAAGAAATAAAACTAATGGGAAAGACAGTGACTAGGAGATAGTAGAAATTACAAAGTAAAGAGATGGATGTCTAGAATGTAGATTGGCAGAGACCTGTGTTTCTGAACTCAAGAGAGGGCAAATAGGAAGAAACCAGGCGGACAGACAAACTAGTGACAACAGGTATAGCAGGAAACCCTCATCAATGCCTTTCCATCCTGTCCCATATGCTTGTAGCCAACAGATATTTCTTCCATATTCTGATGATACATTGTCTGACGCACTTATATTTTAGGATTGTGAGCTTTTCTCTTTTTAATCTGTAACTATGATGGAAGATTGGGAGAGATTAATACTGGTGCAAGATACATTTTTTTCTTACATACTTGAAATGAACTGTTAGCATTATATGTTTCTATATCTGGAGGTAAATTTTTATATTGTGTTTAGTGAAGTAACATTAATTTACAATATTGTATCTACTAGGTCTATAGGTTCACTCCTGTATAACTGTATATTATCAAACTATGCCCCCCACCCAAGCACCAATAATCATCATAATCCACTGAGCTTCTCCTAACTTTTCTTCCCACTGGAGTCCTTCAGCTCTTCAGTCAGATTTCATTGATTTGTTTTGATTTGTTTTTGTCTGCCCCCTTGCTTGTTTTATTCCACGTGCAAGTGAAGTTATTGAATATATTCTTTCTCCTTCTGACTTATTTTGTTTAAATAATCCCCTCTGGTTCCATCCACATCGTAACCAATTAGAAGTGTTCTTCTTTTTAATATAGCCATGTAGTATCCCGTCATGTGTATGTGCTACATAGTCTTCATCCACGCATCTTTCATTTGACTTTAAGGTTGTTTCTCATCAGTGGTAGACAGTGATTCAATAAACATAAGATTGCACATTTCCCTTAGAATTGGTGTTTTTGTATTCTTTGGGTAGATACTTAGAGGAGGGATTGCTGTGTCTCATGGCAGATCTACTTACTTTTCTGGAAAACCTCCATACTGTTTTCTGTAGAAGGTAAACCAGTCTACATTTCCAGGAAGTGAAAATTTAAATGAAATTTATGTCACTGAAAAAAGTCAGATGGCAACACATCATATAAGTGTTAAATAATGAAATATGCTTTATTCTCTAAGAGGAAACATTTCAATCAATCAAATGCTAATAAAGAATATGTAACTGATTTATAGAAAGATGTCAGAATATCATTTTCTCACAAATATAAACAGAAATAATTACCCCTCATGATTAAAACTGAACAATTTCAACATCAATGTGTTTACTAGGGGAAAGTCTATGACAGAAACAACACCAGACGGTGCCAGGCCAGTCAGGGTCATGGTTGCCCAACTCAGAGGCCAGCACCGATGCCTGGTCAGTGTGCCATCGGCCCTCAAACACTGACCAAAAAAGGAGCGAAAACAGAGATGACATACTTGGTTGTCCTGGATAAGCATGACCTGTAGGATATGCATTCTGAGTAAGGGCCTCGGGGCCTGCTTCAAACTGACTCACATTGCCAATGCGAAATTCTTTATTCCATGAGCAAGTTTCAACCATGCGAAGCCTGAAAGAGGAAGGGAGCTTGTGTCTCGGGGCACTAGAAGTTGCTGGTGGAGAGCAGGGTAGAGGTGACGTTAACCTGCTTCCTCCTACAAAATAGATGTGGTCAGAGCTACACTCAGCCACACCTGGTGCAGGGAGGATGGTCATAGAGCAGGGCCGTGACCAAGGCCAGATTCACCTCCTTCAAGAGAGATGAACAGCTCCTTGGGTAAGGCTTGTCAGTTGCCTAAGGCAACACCAAGAGCTGAGATCGATACATCAGACAACAAAGGTCCCAGGGTCCTAAAGACTTAACACACAGGTGTTAAGGGAGCCTAGAACCTCCTAGGAAGCCAACAGCCTTCCTGCAAGGGTTTCTGTGTGCATCAAGCCCAGGCCCAGGTCTGCTCCTGGGAAACATCCATTCAGGCCAGATTTAGAAGGAGCAATGGGGTGGCCCACAGTGACCATGTGCTTCTTTCCCACCACACACACCATGCCGGGTATGCAGGAGTAACTAGAGGATGCAGGTGAAGATGGGACTACAGGCTGCCATGTTGATGGCCTAGAAGACTCAATGAGAAAAAATGAAGACTGACCGCTCTTATATCCACTGACCACTCCCCGAGGCCAAGCTCGGGTTCACAAGACAAATGCTTATCTCCTGCTCTGTGCGCAAGAACTGGCCAAGGTGGTGTCACACCCCTGAGCTACCGGCCACCTCCTCCCCTAGATCCCATAATGTCCTGAGTCAGAAGCCCCTCGCAGGACCTCTTCTTAGAGGCTGAAGATGTGAGCGGAAGGGGCAGGACACCTTGTCTTAGTGACCGCCATGGTTTTAACTGCTACGGAGATGGCGCTTGCGTTCAAAACACGTATCCGTGTCTTCTGCCACCGCGGACAAGTGTTTTCTGAGTTTCCCAACTCTAAGAAGACATCTCATCACTCGCGTTTTCCATATCCCTTCATGGGGGAGGCAGGGAACCTAAGTAAAATGGCTTTGATTCTCAATTTTGCCAAACTTCAGGTCACAGCGGGGCCATTTATGTCCTTGAAAGCACAGGGTAGTGAAAGATTAGGAGAGAGAAAGGGTCCTTGGGTGCTAACGGAAGATCAACTTTGGGGTGGAAGGAAGACCAGGTCAAGCTCAGGCCAGGGGCCGGAGGAGGGCCAGGGCTGGGATGGAATTGGTCAGCTTTTGACAACAGCAGAAACACAAGTGCCTGCGTTCTGCCTGGGGAGGGGTACGATGCCACCTTCTTGCAGCTCCCAGTGCTAGACCGATTGCTCCTTGCAGGGAGAGATGACCCGGCCGTAGAAGAGAATGGTTTGGGTTTTGTTGTGCTTGATGAAAAAGAGAAAAGGGTGATTGGCATTAAATGTCACCCACGATGGCGAGGACTTGGTCTCGCCTTCAACCCCCGTGGTGGCTGCTGCCTCGGCACCATTTTCATCCACCTCCAGGAAGGTTTTATGAATGACCTTGGACAAGTGTAAGTTGGGATCTGGAGAGATTCCAGAAAGATCAGCCTTTGTCTCATCAAAGACGTCAACGATGCCCATATTCTGGAGAACAGTGTTGAGGTCGTAGCTGTCCTCCAGGGTCAGCCGGGGGAAGGAGACAGCTACTCTCTCTTCTGACATATTTTCTGAGCAGCTCCAGGCCATTATTTTCTCATACGTGATGTTCTCTTCAAGCTGGAAGAGGAAGAAATCAAGGTTTAGGGTCAGGTTATGATTCTGTAAAGAAACCCTCAAATACCTTAAAAGGCTCCAGTCTATTTAAGCAGTAGGAAACAGTCTTGAAACTCTTCCCCAAGCCTCAAAACATTCTGACTTTGCCAGGCGTGGTGGCGTGCACCGGTAGTCCAAGCACTGGGAGGCAAGAAGCCAGGGACCGCTTGAGTTCACAGGTTTGAGACTACCCCTGGCAACATAGTGAGACCTGGTCTTGGAAAAAAAGTAGCTAGGCATGGTGGCGGGCACCTATAATCCCAGCTACTTGGAGGCTGAGTCTGGGGATCACTGAGTCTGCAGGATCAGGACTACCCTGGACAACATAGCAAGATCTAGTCTCAAAAAAAAAAAACAAAAAACAAAAAACAAAGAAAACCCAATTCTGAATTCATGTAAAACTCTTTCAAGGGATCTCTTTGCCTTTAAAAGATAATGTAGGCTCCAGGGTTCTGCCAGATCAGTGTTCAAACCCAGCAAAGTTCAGCTGATTAAGATGGGCGAGCCTGGTTAATGCTGAATAATCTGATGTTCAGACTCCTTTTCTGTCAAACAGAGATAACCTGAGGCTCTTGCAAGGATTGCAAAATATAATGTATGTAAAGTATTTAACACAGTCTGGTACATAATCAATTCTGAATAATGGTTATTATGGGAATCACTATACTGGTATTTTTCTCTCATTTTCTCTCTTCCTCTCCCTCTTACCCCACAGGACAATATATAGATGAACTTCCCATGTTTATTAATTTCTACCTCACAAGCCATCTATTCACTGTCACTATCTGCCCTTCTCTTCAAGCACAAACACTCAAAACACGTCAGCCAAAGGGTCTAATTGAGCTATAGTAAAACAGTCTGGGCCCCAAAATAGGACCCCAAAAGCCAGGATATGCAGAGAAAAGCAAAAGCTGTTTCACTTTTCACAATTCTCAGCATCCAGATGCCTTGGTCTCTAAAAAATGATGTGGAGAGCTATGGAAATTGAGGGGAAAGGCCTATCATTCTTAGTTCTAAACAAAGGAGAAATATCTCACCAAATTCAGAGTTTATATTCTCTTTGAAATCTCTCACGGCTCTGGGCACCATCCTTCCTCGAGACGGTACATGGTAGAGAGAGCCACTCCCCAAAGGCCTATCATGCAATATCTTGCAGAGATCTGGAAAAGAAGATTACCTCTTCCAGGCTCCTGAGATTATCTTCAGAGCAAGAAGGCAGCAGGATGAACATGCTGAGTGCACCGTTTGTGTACCTCATTTCAAGAATCTGGGACTTCAGTTCATCTATGTAGCCAAGTTTAAAAAGACCCTTTTGATTCATCATCTTCACGGTCTTACATTCATTCTGTGATGGAGCAGAGACAGGTCTCAGGACTGCGACCGTAAGCTTGTGAACTTACATGTGTCAGAAATCACCAGGTAAAGCCAGTTGGCCCTGACTTTACTAGCACTTTACTTTCCCAGGATTTTAGCAGGTGCTTCAGCTCACTGGACTATTCGCTAGCAGACTGTCCTTCCAGGCATTGACCCACACCCTGCCAGGTCTCTCTCTCTCTTCCTTGCCCACTTCGTCTGTCTCAGCCTCATGCATCCTCTGCCCCCGCTGGCCACACTGTGCCAATCTGGCTGCATGGTAACCATCTAATATTAAAAATAACACTCTTTCCAGAGGCTTCCATGAGAGGAAGGAGCACGCAGCCCCCAGGCACCTTAAATCTCAACCTCAGGATATGTAAGGGATCATCCAGGCACAAATGAGGCTCACACTGCTGGAGACAGGAACACAGTTAAGAAGTAATTGGGCTGGGGTCTAACCCTTCCCATCCCCTCACACTCCAACCTGGGGGCTTAGAACACAGGTTTTTGAGGCAACTACTCCAAACTATGAATACCAATACATATATTTAAATCAGTGGTTCATATTTGCACTTTGCCCTTCAACTCTTAAACGGAAATAATAACACCACTTTCATAAAATTATTTGGGGAACAAAAGAAGTGGATGAAAATATTCAGTGGCATAAAAAGGCTCCAATGACTTCAGGGACTTCTGTGAATAGCAAAATATTTTATCATAAACATGAGCTGTAACCGGAGAGCTGGCTTTCAGACTTGAGTAGACACACGGCAAATCATCCTTCGTGGAAGTGATGAGCAGAATATTTAGAAAACCAAGGGAGTACCTCATTGAGGGAGAAAGGTGCATCGATTGTGTTTTCACTGTCAAAGTATTTCTCCCATTTGGCTCTAAAGTAAACAGCGTTGACCAGCAACAGCACCGTGGCATCTGAGATCGCGTCCTTGCTGAACAGTTCCTTGATTTTACCTTTTCAAAAGGTGCCAGAGAGTATTGTGACTATGTATTTTATCAAAAGGACACATTTAAATAATGCAGCTTAAAGTCCCCCAGGGGAGAATATGTCTCATTCTGAACTCACCCCCAAAAAATCAGACCACTCATTGGTCTAGCAGAAGTGGAAGGGAATGTGGAGTGATGGGGGTCCTGGAGACCCTCTGACCACAAGCTAAAGAGTTGGGTTAGAGCAGTGTCACTGAGTGCGTTCCCTTTGATTTTTTTGTCACTGTGATTGCAACTTATCATCAGGCAATTAAGGCCATGTTGGTCTTTCAAAATACGGATCCCCACCTGGTCATTTTTCTCTCTCCTTGAGAAAATGAGTTGTGAGAACTTTCTGTATCAAGCACTCACATCAGCAACATACGTATACTTGGGATGAACCAAATGCATGTAGATGTGCAAGGCACAATGCACAATGAAAGCAATTATGTGGGAATATCCCATGCCCTTTCTCATTCCTTCCCATGAATCCACAAAGTGTAGACATGATTCCCCTTCTTTATAGATGAATAAACTCTAGCCAATGAGAGGTGAGCACACAGGACCACAAACAGC
>PVHY01013642.1:0-40757 GCA_004024945.1 Uropsilus gracilis | reverse complement strand
GAAGAAGCTTGAAGCACCTGGGAGAAGTCGAGCAGCGTGGGACACCGAGAGAAAAGAAAGGAAAGAGGAGACGCCTGCGAAAGGACTGGACTTTGCCAAAGTGCCTTCCTCTGAGGTTCAGAGGGGCAAAGGGATTCGTCAATGGACTGTGCCTTGGGGACCTTTGGGTCTGAGAATGGTGACTGGGGTAAGATAACTGCCACGTGCGGCTTTCACCATGTTTTGTTCTCCCTGTTCAGCTCCCTTGTTAATAAAACGCTGCTGTTAATTGGTGTTTGGAGTGGCAACTGCTAGGCGCAGGTGAAACGGACCTTGGGGTTTGCAATTTGGAGGCTTTTGCCTCGTGCCCCGACCTCGTCCTTCCACCCGATATCAGATTGACTGGATTTGGAGAAAACCAGCGGGGGTGACCCCTCCTGACCTGCTCAAACCTCCCTCCCCCACCCCCCATTGGTTGGTCCATGCAGCCCAGCAGTCACCCATTCCAGTGAGGGCTGCAAGGGGAAGGCAGAGCCTCCAGGGGTACAGTTGTCATTTTACTTTTTAATTTCAGCAAGTCCTTAGTATCTCACTGCTTTATTAGGACTGTTTAAGTAATATACCACCCACTTTCCTTTTTCACTTTATATAGTTAATACCAATGGAGGGGAGGGTGGGGAGGTAAACCCCTGGGATTACAATGCTGTGAAATTTATATATAAATAAAAAAATAGTTAATATCACAATGATGTAAAAAAGAAAGTATATGTGAATTTGAAATATTGAAGATGTAATATTGCCCAGATGCCTTTTTCTAAGAATTCAAGACCCTTTTCATAATGTGTAATAAATTCATATAATATAGATTTGGGTTAAAATCATGTAAGTCCCCTTCATTTTACTCCTCAGACACACCCACAACCACACCCAAAACCTATCTACCAAAGGAAAAAATCAGCTGTTCTTAAAATGCTGGTATCTGTTTTATTCAAGTACATCTCAGACTTTATCCAATATCAAAGCATAAATGTTGTGGAAAATCAACTGCAACAGAATAGGAGAGCTGCTTCCTAACTTCACCAAAGACACTTTTGTGATGAAAATCTAACGTAATTATTGAAAGAGTATCCAAATGTGAAATGGTTTTGTTCCAAAATCTCATTTGTAAGCTGGTTGCATGGTTTAGAAGCCATTTTTCCATGTAAGCAAAGTTATAATGTTGGGCCTATCCCCACTCTGGTTCTTTAAGTCTTATTTAAAACACATGCAATGGAACACTGCTGCTCTAGACTCAGTGATTACTTTCTGAAGGGTCTGCAGAGATCTTAAAGAAAAAAAAAAATCAGGCAAAGAGTCAGAGAACTGAAGTGACTTGTTCAGGGCTATCCAGCAGGTCCAGGACTGGATCTGTATCTCCTGACTTTCAGACTACCACCCTTGAATTGTATATACAATTTATACAATTGGGCCTCTCTGTTTACTACTTTATATCTTTAAAAGGCTGTTCCTTAATAAATATGTATCACTTTAGCAAATAGAAAGTGTACTAAAAATGCTTTTCCATATGTTAGCCTTATACAGTCTTCACAACCCCATTGAGGTGGTAGAGCAGATCTTGTCTCCCTGGATACTCCAAGAGATAAACTGACCACAGCCACACAGTAGATAAAGAATTAGGATACAAATCCAATTCTTCTTTGAGTCCTTGGCCAGACTCTGCTCCCCTCTAAAGCTATAGCAGGGTAGCCCTTGGGGCTTGTGTGCCAGGATATCCCACATGGGGAAGGCAGGCAGCCCTGTGTGGGTAGGAAGCTGTGTCAGTCTTGGCGATGGGTGGGTTAGCCTTGGGATTTGATGCAGTGCTGATGGGGCAGCAGAGAGGAGGAACAGAGTGGGAAGAGAAGGCAGTGATGATGGTATTGCTTAGGGTAATTCCCAGGGCCCCTGTGAGATGTTGGTGGTCCCCAGCTTACAAGGTTGAAATAAGGGCATGAATTGTGCTTACTGGTCTCTTCAGGTTCTTTTTTCTTAGGAATTGCCTGTAAGTGAAGATGATTTTAACTTTTGTAGACTATCTATCATGCTGTATGGATTGCCTAAAGTGCCTTGATTAAGTGAGGATTCATTAAGGATTTAACTTATTGTAGGGTAATGAGTGGTTAGGCTTTTTCTTTCATTATCCTCTATGAGCAGCATCTGTTTCCCCTCCATGATTGTAAACCTGGGCCCAATGAGTTTGCACATATGTGGGTGGACTCACCTGGGCCTGGGAGGGAGAGGATAAAAGGGCAGAGTCAACCCAGAAAAAGAGCACGAAGAGGACACTAGAGAATGGAAGAGTCCAGAGAAAGAGTGTGAAGATTCCTGAGGAACTGGGGAGGCACACCTGCCTCCTAACCCCCTCACCCCTCAGCCCTGATCCTAGCCCTGCCCTGCCTGGTATGTCTGTGTAACTGCTAGAACCAGTACAGAAACTACCCAGATTGACCTGTCTGTGCACTACAATTGACATCACGAACAGGATGCTTGCATTATACTTATATTAACCTCAAACAAACAAAAAAAATCCTTTTTTTCCAACTTTAACTAATAGGATTTATTTGCCGGAAGTGAGAAAACACTGGAGAGTGGGCTCTTCACCTGCACTATGCCTAATCCAGCACCTTCCTAAATAGCCTCTGAAGGACCTTCCTGTCAGTTACACCTGAGGGAGAAATAAGGAGATCTCATGGGAGATGCAAAACATATTAGGCCCTGTGGTTTTGCTGAGTTAAGCATGCCTTTCTAGCATCCTGACTTTATTTAAATAGGGTTCTGGCTATTAATAGTTGCACCTAAGTTCTTACTGCAATTAACTAGAATTAAGATAAAAATTATAAATAAGTGAAGTGACATTAAAAAGACTAACCTCCATGTGAAGTAGAAAAAATGTTGAACTGTTCAGTACAACATGGATTTTAGTCTCTACCTTTTTAGAAAGAAGTATCTACAAAAAGGGACCGAATTAATCTACAAGAAAATTGATTACAGCTGCAGGTTTCAAAAGGCTCTGACATTTGTTTGCACATTGTGAATGTAATTTTAACAGTTGCCTGAGAAGGAAAAAAAAAACATTTAGAAGAGCAACCCTTTCCCTGGTATGCGCGCTGACCACATACTCAACTAGCCATGTAGGTTGAAGGCGCTGGCAGGTATGGGGTGGGTCCAGGGGTCTGTTTGTGGAGATTCCTTCTACTTGTTCAGTAGTGAAGATGGAGTCAGGCTCCAATCTACTGCTTGCTGGACTAAGGGGGAAAGAAAGAAAATCTGACCAGCAGCCTGTGGTCTGGAGGCTTGCTGAAGGACTGAAAATGGCTGCAGAGCAACATCATGTTTCAGTGCCACGTACCACATTTCTAAGTATTATGTCATGTTGGAATTTAATTTGCATTCCTCAGTAAATTTTCATTGTGAGGGGTCTGTGTGCTCACTGATGCTTTCAATTTATTACCCTGCTATTGCAAAATACATCGCTCAAAGTTGCTGATCCCGTTAATGTCAGGAAAGGGAGGGAAACCCACATAGCAGGACATGGAACTGATTTATGAAATAACTAGAAGGCTGCATCGGCTTTCTTCTTCATGTCACTCATTACCCCACTATTTCTTTGTCTCTTTTCTCTAACTTTCAGTTTTTCTTATTCTGTAGTCCTACTTTCTCACCTGCATCTCCAGATTTCACAGAATCTCCTCCTTCTTTATGTCTCCCCCTTTTTAAAAAAATACATATATAACCCTGTCTGTTCCACTCTTTCCTTTTATTCTTTGAGGCTCAGAATTCTCCATTCCTCTTTCAGAACTAGCTTGCCATTTCCTCCTACCTACCTACTCTCATTGGTTTACACACTTTTCTTTCTTTGTCCGTAACATCCCTGGAGTTTAACACTCCTTTTTAAAATTATGTCTTGAGCCAGGCATGGGGGCGCATGCCTGTTAGCGACAGCTTATGGAGTTGTGGCTGGGACTGGGGATCGCAGTTCAAGTCCCGTCCAGGGCAACATAATGAGACCTAGCCCCCCTCTTCCCCAAATAGCTGGGCATGGTGGCGCGTGCCTGTAATCCCAGCTACCTGGGGAGCTGAGGCTGGGGATTGCTTCAGTCCATGGTACCCCGGGCAACATGAGCCTGCAGTTCCACAGACAAAGATAGTGAGACGGTCTCAAAAAAAAATTATGTCTTGAACTGTAAGAAAGAGGTTGGTTCTAAATCTAGATACTCTACCTTAAGATGCTACTTGGGAATAGGTGATAATTTTCATAATCTCCTGGTTGAGGGTTACTGAATCATCTCAAAGACTTTGGGAAAAAGGGAAGTTGTACCTACCTAGTTCCAAAATTGTTGTTATATTGGTGTTGTTATTCCTGTTAATGAATTGCTCTGTTTAATGCAGAATTGCCTACCTTGCGCGGTTTCCAGCTTGGTTTTATGCTGGTTCAAGCATATGTAATAGTTTCCATGTTGGAGAGGCAACATATTATTGTGGGGGAAACATGGATTTTTAAATCAAACAGATGTGAATTTGAGTCTGGGTTCTGCCCTTAATTAGCACTGTAATATGGGCAAATTATTGCCATCATTTACATATTTCATTTTTATGAAAATGAAATAGCTCAAGCTCACAAAAAGTACATACAGTAATGTCTGCTTACCCACCACTTAACTTTGCCAGGTCTTATCACTTTGTCATATTAATTTCAAACATCTGTCTTTTGTTAAGAAACAAAAATGTTCTGATTTGCAGTAATTTTTACTCTGAAATGGGTCTAACCATTGATATCTCAGAGTTGTGAGAATTAAGCAGCAGGACATACCTAAAGTGTCTGTCATATGCAAAGTGCTTAAAAACATTAGCATTTTATATAATCACTTTATTAACTTTTTATGTTATATGAATTTTTTTAAAAAGGTGTCAGAATGTCAGAATATAATTTTGCTGCTTGTATGTAGTCCTTTATCTCAATTTAATTATTATAAAGATAAAGATAATTTTCTCTATCACTGACTTAGAAAAATAATGCAACATTTAATATTTCCTGAAATTTTTTAATGTTACATTTTTATAAGCATTTGAGTTTTATACATAATCTTCTTTCTCATTGGATGTCTTTTGAAAATGGCATTTTATTGGCTACTTTGTAAAAAGTAAAAAAGTTAACTTTTCCTGGCACATGAGAGATGAAACACTTCCTAAGTCAGTTTTCCAGATGTTAGATGGGAAGTTTCCCTTTGGTAGCTGGCTCTGCTGGGACTGCCTTCAAGTAAACTGTTGTTCTTGCCAATGAGCAAAGTGCCCTGGGATGAGGGCTCGGCGTTGTGGGATACATCAGGGAGGCTAGGATGGTAACTGCCTAGAAAATGCCTTGGCAAGCTGAAGAGACTCATCATTCATTTTTATTAAGTGCCTACTTAATATCAGGAACTAGTCCATGCACTTGGGTTACAAAAGTAAACTAACAACCAAAGTCCCTTTAGTCAGAAGGAAAGGATAAATACCTGATGGTCTCACTTATATGTGGAGTATAGATAAATCAAACAAAAGGACCAGAAATAGTCAAAACTAACAAGCTGACCATAGAAATAAAACATTCAGCATAGGAATGGGGGAGAGCAGGGTGAATCATTATAGGGAGATTACAAGGGAATAAGATGACAGGTCATGGATGATGTGGTGACAGGAGAAATATGAGGACTACAATGATGTAAGAAAAAAAGTTGATAATGTAAAAAAACCCCTTTGTCTATGGTGAAGGATAGATTAGTAAACTTAACATAGGATATACTCATGCTTCTCAGTGCTGAACAACTGAAATTAAATTTACATAATGCAATGTTACTTCTACAATGAAAACAAAGAAAAAAGTTCCTTTTGACATGGAACTTAGATTCAGGGAGAGAGGTGTTGAATAATTGATAAATAAAAGGAGTGTAGTATGACATGGTCCAGTGTCTGAAGTTACTTACGGTCTCATGGGCTGTGGTGAGTCATGGGAAGCCAAGAGAGAAGCCTTTTGATTCTTTAGAATCAGGCAAGGGTTTCTTGGAAAAAGAGCTGTTATTGAGTGACAATAAAGAGTTGGCATCAGGACATGATTTCAAGTTGAGGATGATTGAGATGAGGTGTCTAAGACAAGGCTTGGTTCCTGTCCATCTGGGACCATAGTTTTGTTGCTTGGAATTGTTGACTATAGCACTGTTTGCAGGGAGGGTGAGGCTCTCCATTAGGTTAGGAACTCAAGTTTTGTTTCTCTTTATAGGATGCATCAACTTATAATATACTCATTTATTTTATGTATTTACCTTCCAATTCTTTCCCTCCGTATAAGCACTATGTATAAGCACTTTCCCTCTGTATAAGACTTTTTTTCTGTCTGGTTTCTGATCAGATCCAGATCCAGCCTGAATCTAGTAATGTCATCATCACTAGCCAGACAATATGCTTTGGCTGCCCCTGCCCGAGATCCATCATGTATGAAATAGGAATTACAGTTCCCACTTCATTGTGCTGTTGAGAGGTTTAAAGGTGTTATGTAAAACATTTACCTGATACATAGTAAATCATTGTATGCCACAACGACACCCTTTTCCTTACTAGAGATTGGACCATATAACAGGAGCTGATAAAGAAAGCATAACTCTCTCAGATCAAGCTACAAGCTACAACACTTAAGAGAGTTTGGATAGGGTACATGTTGAAATGATCCACTTAAATATGACAGATTATATGTAGACATCAGATTTTTACTGAATTGAAAATAATTGAACACTGGCTATTAAATTAGTAAAAGGACTCTGATGACCTAGAAGAATAATGTAATACAATGGTATTTTTTGTAAATCTTCCTTACTCATCATCCAAAAAGTGGGAATATTTGATATCCTGGTGGTTAAGTGTGTTTTAGAATTCATATATTTTTGGATTTCAGAAAGATAAGATGCATATATTTTTTATTACATGGTGTGTTACAGTTCAGTAGAGCATGGACAGTGTCTCCAAATCTAATCCATTTTGCAGCAAAAATGATTGAATGTTCATAATAACTGTAAACCCCCATTGTTGCTTCAGCTTAAATTTTTCTACCAAGAGAGTTTGATGTACACTTAGGAAAAAAAAATTTGGGTTTTCAAAACTTTTTGTATTTTGAAATTATGGATACAAATTATGGACCTTTCATAAGGTTTTAGAGGGGACTAAATATATAAAGTGACAGACATAAATTATTATTACCATTGTTTTAACTGCATCATGATTATTAGTGGTACAACATTGCATTAATATAGTAGTAGTTATTTTGAGGCTATAAGAATTAAAGTGTTGTTAGTATCCTGATCACTTACTCTCTCTGATCACTCAAGGCCTGGCTGAAAGTATAGGAGATATTTTTGGGAGGATTTAAATAGAGATAATGGACTAGGAGGCCCACCATTTGAGGTCATTCATGTATTCACTGAGGGATGAGATAGAGAGGCTGGTGATAGGTGTATGTGAAAGGAACTCTAGGTAACATTGGTACCCAGAATATTGAGAATTGCCTTTCCCTCCTCCTCTCCTTCCACCCTTTTCCTCCCCTTCTTTTCTACTTTCATTTTTGGTCCTCAATCGTATGAACATCCTCTCACGAGGAAAAAGAAATTCCTTCAACCTTGGGCTAGAGATTGAGTTCACACTTGGATGGCAAAAGAATTTCTGATTCTTTGAGAATCAGAAGAGTGAAGAATACATTATTGCCTGCACTGTGGGAGGTGAGACTTAAACTGTTTCCCATGGATCTCTCTAGTGACATTTTGATTTCCCATTTGCTTGACAGCAACTTGTTTATTGAACCTTTTCCCTCTGTTATGTAATGAACAACATACTGGGCTGTTGGGCATTGTTAAAGTTTGGGGTAGCTTCCTAAAGAAGGCAGTAGACTGGGGTATTTTAGAAATGTACCCACTGTAAGTGAAGCATGAGAGGGCTTACAAACACTTGATACCTTGGAAATATCATGAGCTTTGGAGTATTTTGAATCTTGAAACTTTGTTTATAAGTGCTGGCAAATTATTTAGCTGTTGTGAGCTTTGGTTCTATGAGATAAAAATAAATGAACAGCATCTTCCTTAAGTTGTTAAAATTAAATGCCAGAAAATACTTAGTATAGCATTTATATGAGCTTCATATAAAATATTTAGTATAGCATTATATGAGCTTCATAAAGAGTAGGTTCATTATTTATGTGTCTTCTTTGTTTTTAATTTAATGAGAACATGCTGTTGGTATTATCATTCCTCAAAATTAAAAATGATGATTAATTTTAACAAATATATCATTCTGGTGACAGATGTGGATAATATAGAGACTGTGTTTTGGGGATGGGACATATGGGTAATATTTGCTCTGTGCTCTACTGTGAACCTATAACTGCTCTAAAAAGAAACTATCTAAGAAAATTAAGAAATTATGATAGTGTAACAACTGCAATAGCAACTGTCGAGCTGCTCAGCATTGTACAGTAATATAGCTATTTCTTAAGTAATTTAAAACATAACGCTTTTGTGGAAGGAACCAGCTAATTTAGTCAGAGATATCTGGGCTCCAGGATGTGTTTACTGCTGGCTATATGATCTTGAACAAGTCACTTAATTAAAATTTAATTTTATTGTCAGTAAAATGAAGATTATGACATAAACTTTCTCTGCCTCCTAGGGTTGAAGATCAAATGTAAGAGTGTACATGGAAATATTTTGTAAACTGGAACATGTTGCAGAAAGGATATTGTCTTGTAAACTTATTCTTTTGTTTGCCTTTTTTGGCAAAGGAACCCCAGGTTCTGATCCAAGGGAGGAGTTAATCATGGGGTAATAGTCTGAATTTAAAAGGAAGCTTCTCCTCGTTTCCTGCCAAAACAACATTTTGGTTAGAGGCAGGGGAATGCTACCCCTGAAGCAGAGGGAAAATATAGACAAGGATGGTTTTACAAATAAAGTAAAATGAATATAACACATAGCAAGTCCCTATTTTGGCCTCATTATTTGATACCTAGCTCATTCCTGGCAATACGTATTTCCCTCTTCCTGCAGGGTTTCCATTAATGATTATTTCTTTATTTCAATTTATACAAACTAGAGTATAATTCTTTGGAAAATAGAGATTGTTTACTGTTTTGTTGTACATTGATGATGCAAATTTGGCTTTTGCAACTCCAGCTCATATTTTTCTTCCTTTTATGAAATTGTCACATTGTTTTTCTTTAATCCTTTATGTGATCCAAGTGTTCTCCTTTGCTATGACTGGACCTTGAAAACTAGTCTAGAGTTTCCGTAATACTGCTTAATTACTGACAGGACTCAGGAAAGGCAGTCTGGTGCAGAGGCTAGACCATGGGTCTAGTCCTCAGACCTGACTGTGAATCCTTCTGCTTCTTGATAGCTTTGTGACCTGAGAAGTCAAATCATCACCATAAAAACCTCACCTTCTTTATATGGAATTAGATAAGCTTGCCTGCCTTTTAGGATGATTTGTGCTGGCTATAAATAGCTGAAGATATTGATCAAGTATGGGGTCTATATCTTAATACTAGGGAAAAAACTTTGGAATATAAATCTAGCTCCACAACCCACTTGCAGGGGCTAGTGACTGGCCACTTAACCTTTCTGAGCGCCAATCACCTCAGAGGTTACGTGGAGTCACAGCAGTGCCTGTGTGTGAGGGTTTTTCTGAAAATTGAAGATAGTACAAAGTTCTGGAAAGCATTGGGAATCGGTATTTTATAAAGTTAGCTGGTCAGTGACTGAGTTTGCATCTGGCATGAAAATCCAGTTCTGCCACGAGCCCTTTTGAATGTCATTTCCGCATTAGTAAAATGGGGAATGTCTTCCTTACATAGTTTTTGTGTTGATGAGAGAAGATGTACAGAAAACATCTGGTACTTTAGTGAAACTTCTCACTAGATACTAAGATTTTATTGTAATTTGCAGTACTAGCAAATCTAATTTGATAATTGTTATTATTTACTGGAAAATAGCCAATAGCTGACAGGAATGTTTAATCTTTAATTGTTCCATTTCCAGACCTTGGAGGATTACGATTACAACAGTTGAAAAGAATGAGTTCTTGACTTTTAGCTCTAGGAGGAAGTGAGCCTGGGCAGAAGTCCTCTGACCCGAAGTCACAGTGGGGAAAAAACCAGCAAAGTCCTTCATGTGGGGATATGACAGAGGCTGCTTTTTTTGCCCTTACACCTAGGACAGCCTAATAGCTGGGGTATCTTAACCAGCAAGGGAGCAGAGCAGAGCTATGTTTAAACCTGAAGTATCAACTTCAAAACAGAAGCTCTTATTTTTGCCCTGTTTGAGGATGGTCTTGAACTTTTGCCAGAGCTAAAAGGTTGTTTAGTGAGTCAGAAAGCAAAGTGCTGGAGAGAGTTGGTGTAGGTAACTCAAACCAGACATTTCTGGTAAAATCTGAACCAATAAGATTGAGTTTAGTTATATAATTTGAGCAATTTTCCAAATTGTTTTCTCCTCCATGTAGATACAGTTCAAATGTATAGTCGCCAACTGATAGTGCAGGCTGTTTCTGACTTGTGCCCTGTAGGCCAGCTGCCTTGTGGAAATTATAAGGACACTCAGTGAGTCTTACTTGTGTTTACAAGAGAGGACCTTTTAGATACTTGAATTTGAAAGCCAGTTCTCTTTTCCCCAGTTAAGTAGTTACCAGTAAAAGACTATCTGATGGTAAATAAATGATTGTAGAAAAGTGATTATAATAATGAAAGTCATTCCAGAATCAAGACCAAACTGAAAACAGTTCCTATGTCCATGGTGCTGCCTGAATAATTTGAAAATGTGGATCTTTAACCAGGTGTCCAGTCAATCAATCGCACTCAAATGATGGGTGCATTTGTTTCCTAGGCTTGCAATACCACCACACCACAAAGTGGGTGACTTAAAATGACCAACCTAGTGTATCGTGTCTGGAGACCAGAAATCTGAAATCAAAGTATTGGCAGACAGATGCTCACTCTGAAGACTGTAGTGGTAGACTTTTTCCAGGCCTCTCCTCTGGTAGCTTCAATCTTTCCTTGGCTCATAGATGTATCATTCCAACCCTCTGTCCTCATGTTTCCCCTGTGTGTCTTCATATCATCTTCCCTGTGTGTGTCTGTTTTTGTGTCAAAATTCCCCTTTTTTATAAGGAAACCAGGCACCCTGGATTAGGGCCCACCCTACTGACCTCATTTTAACTTTGTTACTTTGGGAAGACCCCATTTCCAAAAGAGATCAGCACTATCCCGAACACTTGGGGAGCACAACTCCACCTACAACTATGGTTAGAGGTTCTTATAAAAAAAAAAGACTTGAGAATTTTTCAGTATTTACTCTTGAACAAAGGAACTTTCTGATAATTTTCTCTTCCTCACACATCTGAAGATGCATCTCTTAAGGCACGAAGCATTCACAAATGCTGCAGTTCTTCCAAGTCTAAGAATGACTTAAACATTTTATTTCGTTTGTTTTTAAAATCTGTTGAGAGAAGTAATCAGATATTTATATGTTGCCCATTACTTAAATGTGTTTTTATAGGCATCAAATCATTAGAATTTAATTGTGTGCATGATTTACAGCAAAGACACCAATGCAAAAATTTTTTGTGCATAAAAAGTCCATGATCAACAGAGCAGAGCTAATGCAAAAAACATTTTAGAGGGGGAAGTTTTGTTTACAATTGCCAAGATTTGGAAACAAATTAAATGCCCCAAAACAGACGATTGGCTTAAAAAAAAATGTGGTATATATACACGATGGAATACTATGCATCAATCAAGGAGGACAAACACGTTATTCGCAGCAACATGGATGGAACTAGAAAGACTCATATTAGCAGACATAAGTTAAAAAGAAAAAGAGAAGTACAGGATGGTCTCACTTATATTTGGATATAGGGAAAAACAAACAAACGAATAAGAAAAAATAAAAACAACCAATGGGACTGAACAATGGAGTGAGAGAGGAGGAGGGGAAAGAAGGCAGGAGAGGTGAAGGGCACAAAAGATTAGGATGGTTAGCAGGTGTCAGCGAAGTGGGAAAACCCTGGGGTACATAATAATGCAATAAAGTAATATAAATATAAATACACATATATGCAAATAAAAAAACTAAATTAAAAAAAAAAGAACAACCATCACAGAGAGTTGACATTCTCTGTGGATATCTCTTCTATCCTATTCCCCATTATACATTCCTAGAAATAATAATTAGTACACTGGATTTGATGTTTGCCATTCCAGTGGTATTTGAAACTCTTAAATCACACATCAGTAAATTATATAGTTTTGCATGGTTATACTTTCATAATTATGGTATTGTAATATGTTTACCTATCTATGTAACTTGCTTTCTTCCCACAAAAATTTTTTTAAATTATTAAAAAAAAAAATCTCCTAACTAGGATATTGGAGAACATACCCATTTGTTACTTCTATTATTGTATCCAAATTTCAAGTTGTCTTACAGTTTTAAAACTTGTAATATTTGTCATATTGATATCTTGTTGTATCCTAATTTGCATACTGATATTTGTTGTATCCTAATTTTCTTTTATATATATGTTTTAAGCATGAAATAAACTTTAGCTTAAAATTAAAATAAATAAATAATTAAATGCATAAAAAGTCCATGATCAAGAGAGCAAAGCTAATGCAAAAAACATTTCAGAAGGGGAAGTTTTAAATGGAACTTAAAGGGAGGAAAAAGGTGCTTATATTTCTAGAAAGGTGAAGGCAGGTCAGTTTAAAAAGAGAGTAGAATGGGAAAATTGGTGGAATGGTGGATTTTAGTCAATAAATATTTACTTGGCTGGCTGTGTACCTCTATTCCAGGGCCCTGGAATCTCTCCATGAATAATTCATAGAAATTACTGTCCTCAGAGAGCTTACATTCTTGGTGCTGCTGTGTGTTTGTGATGGTGGGAAACAGAAAATGAATAAGCGAATGACATAATATGTCAGGAGATGATAATTAGTTTAATAACCAAAAACAAGGCCGGGCACGGTGGCACGTGTCTGTAAGTGGCAGCCTAGGAAGCTGAGGTGGGAACCAGGGATCGAGGTTCAACTTCCGCCTGGGGCAACATAGCAAGACCTAGTTCCAAAAAATTAGCTGGGCATGGTGGCGCGCGCCTGTAATCCCAGCTACCTGATAAGCTGAGGCTGGGGATTGCTTGAGTTTGTGGTACCCCTGGCAACGTGAACCGGCAGTTCCATGGGCAAAAATAGCGAGACCTAGTCTCAAAAAAAAAAAAAACAAAAAAAAAAAACACACACACACACACAAAACAAAACCAAAAACATATTTTGAGGAGAAAGAAGTCTGGGATCATGGAGGATGGTTGGTTGTGATTTTAAATAGGCATTCAGAGCAGTTCTCACTAAGCAGGGAACCAC
This sequence comes from Uropsilus gracilis, assembly GCA_004024945.1. NCBI lineage: Eukaryota > Metazoa > Chordata > Mammalia > Eulipotyphla > Talpidae > Uropsilus > Uropsilus gracilis. The sequence continues at coordinate 27,319 of PVHY01013642.1, read as the reverse complement.
TGAACAATGATTAGAATGTAAGGCAGAACTGTGTGGCTTTCGGAGAGAGGAGCTTTCTGAAAACAGAAGAACCAGTGCAAAGAATTTAAGGGAGGAATGGGCCTGAGAAGGTTAAGGGCTAGCCAGGTGATCATCGTTGTTGGGGTGGCATGAGCAGGTAGGGAGTCCATGGTGTGGATTTTGGTTTTTATTTGCATGAGATGAGGAGTTATTGTGGCCTTGAAGTAACATGTGAATGAAACGTTATGACTGAGTGTTAAAGAAGATCTCCTAGGAAGTAAGGATGGGAGCAGATTGAACATTCATGAGCCCATGGGGGTTATCCAGGAAAGAAATAATAGAGCCTGAATTAGAATTGCAGTTATGAATGGGATGGATTTTTGATGTACTTTTCTTATTCATGTTCTTGTAGCCAGTAGGATATCTGCAGACTGAATATGGACAGAGTCGAGTCTGGTACTAAGACTTATCTTGAGCAATTGAATATTTGATTTTATCTTGAGCATACAAGAGAGTGAAATTGTCATATACTGAGAAGAAATCTGCAGAGACGGTATGTTTGTGGGATTGGGGTGAGAGAAATTGGGAGTTCCATTTAGGACATTACATTTCAGATGTTTATTAGACATCCAAAAAGAGATCTAAAATAAGCAGTTTATATATGTCTGAAGTTCAGAAGAGGTTTGTACTGAAATTATAAATTTGATATGTGGATATATATATAAAACTATATCCACAGTTGTACCTATCTTATATACAAGGATAGGATGAGCTCTTCAAAGATGTAAGTGATGACAGAAAAGAGATCCAAGGACTGAGTCCTGGGTTTTTCCAACATTAAAGGGAGAAACCTAAATAGAGATGGGAGTAACTAGTGAGGTAGAAGGAATAGCAAAAAAGTCTTTTTTCTTTTTTTTCTAGAGTGGGGAATTACTAATATGTTGAAACAGGACAAGTGCTAAATCAGTAGGATGTCTTGGAGACCACAGAAGCAGAAACTAAGATATAAATTGATAAAAAAAATTGTCTAAAGTGAAATCAGGATAAATTTCTTCTTACCCACTTCTTTGATTCAACCAGAATTTTGTGGTTGAGAAGACTTTTCTAATATACAAGGTCTAGAGATATGCATCTTATGTTGTCATGGAATTTGGTATGTAAGGATGGGTCAGTTTGAAATGTTCAGAGTAACAAATTCTCTCTCTCTCTCTATGTCTCATCAGTGGCATTTTAAAGTAGCTTACCACATAGCCACTGATGTTAGCAGGTCAGTGTTACTTGCTTATAACTTAGTTTTTACTTCCAAGATCAATAAAGAAGACTTTATTGTTCAAGTTGTGGATTTGGATACTAGACATAAGAGAGGGTTTCCTGAATCCTTGTTCCAGCTATGTGCTCTTTAGTTTTTGTACTAAAGAATATTTTGTACCATGTAAACTGTCTTGCTTGTTGACCTTTAAGCCTGGGTTTTCTTTCTCTAGTATAGGTTATGAAATTAAAGACCAATAGGTTCCAAAGGAGATTGAAATAATAGCTTTTTCAAGTATGATTTACAATATACTGGAGAGGAAGATGTGGAAATTCAGCAACATCCCACAGGAGAGATGAAGAATCAGAGGTGGTGGTTTTGCATCCAGGTGTATCACTGCTAACTTGAAAAGCAATTTGAGTATTGCATTTTCTTTTCTGTGGCCATTGGGTAATTGCTGACAAAACTGATGCTTCAAAGAACTAATTAAGTGTTGGTATTTAATAGTTTCTGAAATTTCTTTAAGATACTTTGTAAGCCCATTTTCTTTGTTGCTTTTTTGATGTAACTCTCAAACTCTTTCAGAACTGCAGCAGGAAATTTAGATTTAACCTCAAGAGTCAATGTTTTGTCTTGTGTCTCCTCTAATATAATACAGATGTTAGGATGGCTGTATTTTACTTGAACACTTATTGAATTTCTGCCTTAACCCTTTCTCTTTTTAATAGGAAACAGTCTTACTCTAGTACTCATTAAACTCAGAGAATCCAAGTTGTAATCTTGAGAATGTACATGGAGTGAAGATATATTTAGGTTATTTACTTAGATTGTAAACCTTTAGGCTGTTTCACTATTGGAGGAAAAAAAAAACCCTGCCAAGAAAAATACACTGAAAACAAAAATATTAAAGATTTAAAAAGTGGGGGAAAGGGCCTGATCATGGAGAAGGATGATGTTCTGGTGTTGGGTGTGGTTTGGTGACATGCGCTGAAAAGGTATGAACCTACACACCTGAATTATATAGTGTTATAAACCAAAGTTGCCTCAATGAAAACTATTAACAACAAAAAAGGATTAGGTTAAGAATGGAAAAAGTGGTCCTCCAAAATGTTCTTTTTTATTATTAAATTTATTTTCTTTCATTGCTAATGTTGGAAAAGAATTTGCTTTCTCCCCTCAAGTATAGTCCCTGTCATTCTCCCACCACCACAGCACCTGTGATTCATCACCACAGTCCCTTGTGCTCTTCCCTTCCCTGTTTCGAACCTCCCCCTTTCCTACTGTAAACCTCAGATCTATAGTGTGCTACAAGTTTTGCTTTTTTTTTTCCTGATCCTTTGTTTGGTGTCTCTATATTCCACATATGAATGAAATCATTTGATATTTATCTTTTTTCCTTCTGACTTATTTCACTTAGTATAATCCCTTCAAAATGTTCTTTTTTTTGACCAATATGCGTGTTATTTCATTATGATTTCATTACTGTCTATAAGAGAGATGTCACTTTTTGATGCTTTACATGTATGTTTACAATGCCTATATTTTCTCTCCAGAAAGCTAATTCCCTCAAGTTGTACTGACTCAGGGAAAGGCACAAGCCATCTGAATGTATAAGCAACTCTGAGAAGTCCAATTTCTCTGCTGTGTACATTTTCCATGTTAGTTAGCCAAAGAAGGAGACAGCATGATAGAATCAGTAGAACCTGAATCTTTTGGTCAAAGAGCTACATTAACCTATCAGCATTGAACCAACAATCTGAATTTTTTTTAGGTTGCTGGAAAATTTATTTAAGAGTTGAAAAACACTGTAACAATAATGTGAATTGAAATAGTTTAGGTGCCATTTCTTACCTGGTCTAGCGACCCAATCTGCTTCATCTAGTCTAACATCCATGTTACCATGTTTGTATCCTATCTCAGTTTCCTCAGTAGCTTTCTTTTTTTCTTAAAATTTTATTTAAAACTTAAAAAAAAGTTATTTATATTGTTCTTTAGATCACAACTTCGGTAAGTGATTTTTGGGACACCCCCCCCCTCCTCCCTCTGGTACCTCTTCCATTCTCTCAAACCCCACTCTTTGTTGTTTACTAGTCTGTGTTGAGTCCATTAGTCTCTTTCTTTCCTGTGGCAGTGTTCTTTTGTTGGGTGAGGGACTGTGTTGTTGGAACCAGGCGAGCCTTGCTGGTAGGTTTTCAGTCTTAAGTTTGCGTTGGGCGGCCAGTCTGTATTCATTTGTGATCTGTCCATATTTCTTGCTGCAGGCCGTCTTCTCCAATCCCATCTCTGCTGCTTTGCTGCTTTACCTTATGGCTCTGGTGTCAGATTTAGGGGGTCTTGCCCCAGCCAGTGTTGGTGAAGAAGTTTCTCTGTGAATACAGGCGTCTGTGAATGGCCTTTATAGATCATCTTCTCTGCCTCGGTTTGCAGTTTTAATGTGGGGCCGATTACCCCATCTTTGGTCTTCCTCTCCTCTCACATAGTGTGGGGAGGGGCGTGGTTCTCCTTGAAGGCATCTCTGAAATGTGGTCCCTGATCTTCCCGGCCAGGTGAGCGCAAAGGTGCGCATCGTGACATTGTGTCTCTACAGTTGTTTCTCTCGGTTGTCCATCCGCTGTGTCCAACTCAGTCTTGTAGGCTGGATTTTTGCATCATCTCTCACCTGTTCTATGGTGGGGTTTGTGTTGTGCACGTTCTTTTCTTACTCCTCTTGAAGTTTAGATGGAGTGAGAGCGAAATGGAAGGGGCTCCTCCTCCCCCCTTCCCCCCATCTGTGTGCCAGTACTTCTCCTGGGGAGGGACCCAGATGGTTAAGCCTGAGCCCTTCCCATGGTCCCCTTGGGCTAGGAGCAGGGGGCAATATGACTCTGCCGATCCAGGCTACAGATGGTTGCCCTGTGCAGCAGCCATCCACTGGTGGGTGGGGCCACAAAACCCCCACCCTATCCCCCCTCCAGGGCTCACCCAGCTTAGGGGGTCTACCCAGGATCCTTCACCCCCTTTGCTCCTCACTGGCAAGGGAGCTCTGACCCCCAGTAGCTTCCTTGTTGACATGTGTTAACAGAAAATCAGCCCAATCACTGATTTTTGTACTCTCATAGCTATACTTCATCAGACAGAGCTGCCCAAAATTGAGATGGCAGCCTCTTCTGGGTTGTGAGCTCACAGTCTGCAAGGTAGATGATGGGCATGCCTTGAGCCTGAAGCCAGGTAGCCACAGGATGGAAATCTCATGCTGAGACTCATGCACCAAATGGGCAGTTGGTCTCCATGGCTCTCATGGCCCCTTCTCACCCTAGATACTTTGATCAATGCAGTTGATTCAGTCTTTTAAGACTGACAGTGGCTGGGGGTTTGATTACTAAATGAACAGTCTAGAGTCATACCTGCACCTGGGCCATGGTGTGCCAGTGAACCTGCTAATATGCGTACACTTGGCCATGGCACATCAAATCAACTTTCTGTGGGAGGAACATTTGAAATCATTCATTGTTTTTGCATTGACATTTTCTTTGAAATTTAAATTTTCTGTCACTAGGAATGCTGGGCATCTGCTTTGAAAAAACCAAACAACCTGTATTAGCTGGTACATCTGAAATAACATACATATAAGACCATAACAATACCGGTTATTATGTTAGTGATACTACTATTGTGACAGGTAGCAATTTAGAGTTTCTGGTCAAAGACTTGATTACCCTTTTACTAAGGTAGTGAAATATTTCCATTGTTATCACTATGATAAAATTGATCATTGTGGAATTGTAACAGACCTTTATTTTTTAATGTCTATTCTTGCCTCATCATCTTGCCCTGTTTCCTGCTGACTCATTTACATATACCTTTAAATTTGAAAAGGTGAACTGGAAGGCCCTAGAGGAAAAAAAGGTGTTACTGGTTCAGATTCACTCAAATTGGTTTGAAACTGTGAAACTCATTAGCAATGCTGCATAGTCTTCAACTTCTTAAACTCTTTGGAAAAAGACCCAGGGCCTTGGGGAATTCCTACAGTTGAAGGTCCTGTGTTCAAAGGGAGGTGCCTTTTCTAAGAGGCACCATTGTCGCCAGCTGGGAGCAGGAGCGGTGAAGTTATTTGAAAGGCAACATCAGAAATTCTTGTGTTCTTTTCTTATCTGTATCATTGACTTTTACCTTGTTCAGTGGTTAGTAGGAGATCAAAGGAAGAGGAAAAAAACTGTGAGGCAGTGTAACTGGGGTGCATTCAACAATGAGAAACCTGATGTTCCTGAAAAATACTGTTAATCTCAAATGCTTCTGTGTGGCTGCAGAGCACAGAGCCACAAGAGCATCTGGGCCAGAGTTTGTGTGAAGTGCTGGACTGGATGGAGGAGCAAGCCGGAGCAAAGAGAGGAAAACTGGGCATGAGGCTATAGTATCTGAGGACACTAGGTTCAGGAAGTGAGGCTATAGGGCAGGTATGAGACAGAACCCTAAAAAAGTCCTTGATAGGGTCAGACAATGTCACTAACAGACAGCCAGCTTACTTATTTGTAATGAAAATGCTAAGTGTAATAAGCCAGAAAAAGAAAACTGTCAAGTGGTTTCACTTATAGGTGGAATATAAGAAAACTGAACAAAGGGTCAGAAAAAAGACAAAACTTGCAAACCAGCCATAGATCTGAGACATATAGCAGGAGAAGGTGAGGGAGAGGGGTTAAAAGAAGGGAAGGAAGAGCACAGTGGACTTTGGTGATAGTTCACGACTGCTGTGGTGGTGGGATAATTACGGGAACTTCACCTGAGGGGAAACATCAAATATTATACAAAAATTAACAATGAAGTAAGAAAAAAAGTCTCAAGGCAAATATACTGGGTAAAAGACTAAATCACTAGGTACCTTAACTTACATCCTTAAGGTCCTTGACTTGCAGATCTTATTTTTTTGCCTTTGGAGACCTAACTTCAAAAAGTGACTAATTTATCCCAGGAGAAACAGGCTATCTGATCCTACCCGACTGCCTTTCCTCAGTCATAACAAGAGCAGGTCTCAGGAACTGTTACGATTAAAGGAAAATACTGGAGAAGAGATAGGAACCTTTTGTCCTTTGCAACTGATTTAAAGCTTTGCAATCTTACAGCTACAGATGTACTGATTCCAGTCCCTGCTATTTGCATTTACTGTTTGTCTGTGATATAATGCATACAATGCATGTGTGCTTTTAAAAGTTGATGTTATCCTTTTAATATTAAAAGTTAACAGTGAAGGGAACAAAGACATCTTAGTGGAATAAATGATTATATGATCTTGGGTTCTAATTTTATTTTATGAAATGATAGTCTGCTCATTTTAATTTGTAAAACAAAGAAACTATTGAAGTGGAGGAATATTTTCCTGTTCTTATATCAGAGCCAAATGAGCAAAACCTTAAAGAATAGTAATTGAAATTGTTTCCAAATCAGAAAAAGTCACATTTCTCTATAATTTTCTCATTCTGGTTCCCATTTATATTTCCTGTGGAGGCTGAGTTGTGGTTGTCATAGCAATTGCTTTTTTTACATGAAACTATTGATACTTGGATTTTTAAAATTTGTATCTCATAGCAAGTCAAGAACTATTCAAATCTAAATCCTTCTAAGTACTGTCTGAGCAGAGTTGATCTTCTAAGCTTCACCTCATCCTAATATTTTTGAACTATGAATTGTAGGGTTTCTTAGGATTCCATCTTGGTGGGCCAGGAAATAATCCTGTGAACACGGTGGTGTGAGGAAGATGAGTATTGTGAGTCCTGGCACCCACCCTTCTTCTCCATTCCTGAAGCACCTTCAGTGCCTCTAAGGCTGTTGGCATTTCCATTGTGGCTGTATACATAAGATCCTGGCTTAAACACCCACAGTTTTTGTTGCATTCCCCCTCCCCCTGCCCCGCTTGCTTTCTTTCATACTTTTTTATTTCCTTCCATCTGCTTTAACATTTTCTTCCATGAAGTGGTTTTTTTTTTTTTTTTTTTTTTTTTTTTTTTTTTTTTTTTTTTTTTTTTTGTCATTTTCTGGACTCTGCTACTCCACTGAAAATTTTTGAATGTTTGAAACTGACAACGATCTCAGCAAATAGAACTTACTATTTGTGTCTTTTTTGTAGCTTTGATATTGTAGACTAGTCAATGCTTATTGAAGCAATATCATCTGTTTTTTTCTTTTTTGTCCTTCTTTCCATCTTGCCACCAATCCTTTGGCTCAACATGCCCAGAGACTGTTAAGGGCAGTGATTTGTTCCAGTCTCTAAGTTTCCCAACAACTTCCAAGCCCTTTTTAAATTCCTATTTCAAAACGTGGGCCCTCACATGTTCTGCCTGTGAAAAGTTCCATATGCCATGGTAATGCTGTCTATCACTAGAGAAGGCCATCCGTCCATCTGCACCACAGGTTCTTACCTGAGACCTCCTATGCCATTGGATTTCCAGATAGTGATTGAGTCAGTGTAGGGCTTCTCTGCTTTTGAGGCCTGCACCTAACATTGATGCATGTCTAACTCTAAATTTCTACCTTCCTTTCCCATAATTCATCCACTACGATGCTTTCAACTCTTATGATTTATGTTCAGTCTCCAGAAAAATAAAAACTTCCAGTTAACTGGTAGGTGACCAGGTTTATGTCAACCATAAGCACCACAAAGTTTGGATAGACTTGTTTAAAAGATATCTTGATAATTAGGCAACTGGAGATCACCTAGTGATCTTCCCCAATTCCAATCTGACCATCCCCATGACTGAGATATTGTTTTTTTGCCGATTACCTCACCTAACATCCTTTGAATCTTGGATGGAAAATCATTTATTTTTATTTCCATCATGCTGTTACATATGAATGCTCACTGTCAATTACTTCACAAAGCTTTTCTGATGCCTACCCATATTTCTCCTGTGACTTTCTAATTTTCAGGTGAGGCAATGGACCTTGAAATGCTTCATTGCCATCCTTATTAGTTACCACATCAAAAAGCCAAAGTCTGATTTCCTCATTTCGATGCAAATCCCTCATTTAAAACCATGGGTATAAGGGAGAAGGTCTTAGATTTAATGGTTTCATGTTGCATTTAGATTAAAAAAACACTGCGGACAAGAAAGAATTTTTGCTTACATGGGTTACAGTTATTCATACTTATTGTACCAGGACTGAAAATTGAGAAGTTAAAAATATTTTTAAAAAGCCATAATAATAAACTTATGATATATGAATATAGCATATTTTTATGAAAAAACAAAACAAAACTATTTTTCCAAAAAGAAACAGCAAGAATGGTGACATTATTTTACATTTTTTGAAATTTTCTTAAGACTGTTGAACAGTTAAACATTCTTCTGCACTTGTCTGCTGAGATATGATGCAACCTCCAGAAAGAGGCACTGTAAACTAGTAGAAGAATAAGAGTGGAAAAGGCAGATAATAAAACCTTAGTATTACCATGAAAATGACTTTGATTTTGAGGACTCCCAGAAAGGATCTTGAGGCTGTCCAAGGATGCCAGAATCACAGCTTGAGATTGCTAGTTTAGAGGTCTGCTGTCAAGTCTTTTTCTAATTTATTTTATTCTCGTTCATGACCTTTCAAATTTGATTGTGAGGTTATATAAGAAAAGTCCAAAATCAAACATAGTAATGTTATCATAATCTAATATTTATTGATGAAATTCAGTTTCCAAGGCTCGAAACTGTATCATGTGATAGAGTGGGAGGTTTTAAAAAAATATCTTGACTTTAAGCTTTCATGCTTGTGAGAATCTGGCCACACTCCATTGTTTTCTACAATTCAGTATGTTCATCTTTCTTGTTCAACTGGCTTGTAATGTCCTTTAATGTAAAATTAAATTTGTGCTATTTGTGTTAGTAGAGAGTCAAATGGATATATAAGAAATAGCTTTGATGTTAACTTCCATCATTGAACCTTTCCTTTTCTTCCTTTGATTGGGTTTCACTGAGTACTTGGAGCTACTAGATGTTGGGCATATTAAATTTATAGACAATATGAAGTTTGTAGACAATGCTGATCAAATCCTCATATGACCACAGGCTAAGATCCCAGTAATAACAATACAATGTGTTAAAAGAGGATCTAACTCCTTCAAGAAAAACCTGTGGTGACAAAGGAAAAGGCACTGCTCTCTTCTCAGACACCACTAGATGATCTCCAGTTCCCTAACTATCAAGATATCATTTAAACAAGTCTATCCAAACATTGTGGTGCTTATGGTTAACATAAACCTGGTCACCTACCAGTTAACTGTCGAAGTTTTCATTTTTTTTGGCGACTGAACATAAGCCATAAGAGTTGAGAGCATCATAGAGGATGAATTATGGGAAGGGAAGGTAGGAATTTAGATTTAGGCATGAAGATGGTGGTAGTGGCATCCAAAAAGGAGTAGTAGTGTAGGTTTCTGGATAACTGCCTCTTTCTGGAGAGCAGAAGGAGTATCGCTTTTTCATTCCACAGTTTAGGTATGGATGGAAAGAAGTTATGGCACCACCACCAGTACTTTTGCCACCACCATGACCCATCAAAGCAGCCAACAATGGACCATGTACTATGTGGCAGACACGACTCTTTGCATGCATTCATTGTTTTATTAATTTTTCATAACAATACTATGTAGAAGCCCTATTGATTAGTATGTTTTATACCTTCTATATATAGCAAGAGTGCTTGGTGCTAGGGCTAGGACATGAAACCAGACAGACATAATCAATGTGGTTGTGGGGCATGAAGTTTAGTGGTGAAAGGGTTAGAAATAAACCAAAAAATTAAACTAATAAATATACACAGATTTATCATAGGTATACACACACTGTGAATATGTGTGTATATGCATTCATGAAAGAATACATACATTGTGCTGAACACTCACGTATGTAACCCTTATTTATTGAGTACCAATGACCTGCTAGGTGGTGGGCACAGAGCAAGCCTGCTGGTATTGTCTGAGATAAGCAAATGGAGTAAGTTTCAATATGTAGTCAAATATCTCAGCAGACTTCAAAGATGGGTTTTTACTCATTGTCTTGGTGATCCCCTGTGTGTACGCAGAAGGGTCATCTTAGCCTCGGTTGTCTTTGTCACAGGTGGCTAAAGCCGAATGTGCTGATGGGCAACATCAGAGGACTGAGAGCTAGCATCCTGAATGTGGCAATAGGTGCATTTGGGGATGCGGAGAAAAGCAGCAGTGTGATTTCTCTGTTGGAAGTACATGGCATGTCCTGTAAAGCATGTGCTTCAAATGATCCCTATTCTGTTTTTAAAATCACAACCAATAAAGAAATCTACCCAGAGAAAGTGCTTCCCATAAGTTTCCCTTTGGAAAGAGCCTAGTTATCTAGTCTTTGATGTAAGGAAAGCAGTTTCAGGGGAAGGAAGTTTGGGGGGAGGAGCAGGCAGGAAACAAAGGAAATGTTTGTAGATTAAAGCACTTTTAGTGTGCTTCCCGATGTGTGCTTGTGTGTCATTTCAGCGAAGAGAGTGATGCTGGCTTGAGGAGCAGAACCACAGCAGGCCCCTTTTGCTGGCTCTTTTCCTCTGGGTCCCCTGGTCTTCTACACACTTATGGGACTTCTGAGAGGCTGAGATAGTGCCACTTATCCTACTCCTGCCATCAAAAACTATGTCATATCCACTGCAGAGCATGTGGTAAGCACATGATCTACACTTTCTTTTGGGGAGTGAAAAAGCGCAAAAATGAGGTAGAAGAGGCTGAGGCCATGCCTTATTGCGGAGGGGGGTTACATAGGGTTGAGTATTTGTATGTCAAAGATGATTTGCCATTCAACCACTTTGGAGGGAGAGCCACAGTGCAGGTAGTTAGACCTGCCCATTGGCTGAAATGTGGGGAGAGGCTATGGAGAAGAGTGAAGAAACAAACTAGTGACCATTATCTAACTAACTCAGAATGGCCCACATCCATAAAACAGGCAAGAACAAGTGCTGGTGAGGATGTGGAGAGAAGGGAACACTCTTATACTGCTGGTGGGAACGTAAACTGGTCCAACTTCTATGGAAAGCTGTATGGAGGACCCTCAAATTAATGAAAATGGAACTACCATTTGACCCAGCAATTGCTCTCTTGGGAATTTACCCAAAGGAGACTTCAATGTGTGTACAAAGGGACACCTGTACTTGGATATTTATTGCAGCACTGTTTATAATTGCAAGGACATAGAAGCAACCGAAATGTCCAAAAACAGATGACTGAATGAAAAAGATGTGGTACATATACACAATGGAATATTACCCATCAATTAAAAATGACAAATTGGATGATTTTATGATAACATGCATGGACTTAGAAGAATTCATACTAGCAGAAACAAGTCAAAAAGAAAAAAACAGAAACCAAAGGGTTTCACTACTATATGGGTCATGGGAAAGAAACAAAAATCCATGAAGAAAAGTTAAAACAAATCAACAACCAAATTGAAGTACACAGCCTGGGGGGGGGGGGGGACAACAGGGTGGGAATGGTCAGGGAAGGGGGGTGAACCCCAGAGATCACAGAGATGTGAAATTTATATATAAATAATTTAAAAAATTAACAAAAAAAGAAAATTGACTTAGGACTTGTCTGTCTTTAGTCTTCCTCATTTATTTTGCTTAGAAAGTGAGCTTAGATGTAATCAGTGAGAAAAAACCAAATTAGATTAAATCAAAGTACCCATGAAGGTGACATTTCAACACAAATACCTTATTTTGAGCGCCTACTATGTGCCAGGAAGCAACCTATAAAAGCAGTTCTATTTCACATTTGACTTTCTCTCCACCATTCCCCCAACCCATTGCTTCTGAGGTAGGAAAGATAAGCCTAGCTTTGGGAACCCTCCCTTAGGAGCCATGTTCTTTTTGATTGTCTTATTTATTAGAAATTAGAAATTTTTATGAACCAGAAGGGATTCCAGCCATGTTGTCTGACTCATTTTACATTTTCATTTTATGGATCTGAGCAAAGTGATGTACCAAATTATTGTACAGCTGCTACAGAAGAAATGTGACTGAAATTATATTCTCTCTGCATGATGTCTGCACAGTGAAAAGTAAAACCAGTCCTTCACTGTCATACTTGCTCTAGTTACCATTGCTGTGTGACAAGCCCTCTTGTGCTTAGTGACTTGAACCAGTTTGTTATCATTACCAGGGTTCACAGGTGAGCAGGACAGTACTTGCTCAAGACTCTCCCTGTGGTTGCTGTCAGTTGCCTGGGGGCTCTGGAAGGCTCCAGGAGGTAGGATCCCTGGTACGACTTCTTTACACACATGACTGGGCTTGTGATCAGAGTGTCTTGAAACTTCTTTTCTTTAAACTTGGTCTAGTTATTCCCTCTCGAGTCTCACTTCATGAGACTGGCTTAGATTTAAATTATCTGACTTATTTTAAGATTGCACATACAAATGACCTCAACAAAATGGATTAGCCAGATTTCACAAGAAAACTGGCAGGTGCTTTAGGATTCAAGGAAGCAGATGTTTATGGAATGTAGCTAAATGTCCCTTAGTCCTTCCTGAGTGTTTTCTCTCTTCCATTTTTCCCCCTTTCTATTTCAGAGCACCCCCTTATGTATAACTCTAGTGGCCACAGTCTTGCCTCCTGGTTTCATTTATTATTGCATCCTCTCAAACTCTAGCTCCCACTGCTAAGGTCTTCAGGGAGAGCAGCTGATCGGTCTAGTTTGGAATCAGGCCCTGTGGTCGCTGGCAGCTTTGGCTGCCCTGGGGTTAGACATGCACTTTGCACCATCAGCTGTGGCTGCCATGGGGCAGGTCACAATGGTTTAACATGTGATAATCCTCTTCAGGGGTGGTGGGAACAGTGGGCAACATGGAAATACCTATTACATTATTATATATTTCATTATTATTATAGGCACATGACCTCCTATATGAGGAATTATGAAGAACCAATTGGTAATAATAGCTACCAGTTATTAACTATGTACTGTGTGCAAGGTACTTCACCAATCTCAGCTTCAAAATTTTACAAGATAGATTTAATCTACATATTCAGATGAGGAAATGGAGGTTAAAAAATGCCATGCCATTTGTTTACAATCACACAGCTACAAGTACTGTGTCTAGGCTTTGATTCTTGTTCAAAGGATTTTCAAAGTGTATGTTCTTTTCCTCTACATGGTCATTTGTGAAAACTATTTTTTTTTTTTGAGACTAGGTCATGCTATGTTGCTCAGGGTACCAAACACTCAAGCGATCCTCAGCCTCAGCCTCCAAGTATCTGGGATTACAGGCACCCGCCATGGCACCCGGCTGCTTTTTTGAGACCAGGTCTCACTACATTGCCCGGGGGTAGTCTCGAACCCATGAACTCAAGTGATCCCAAGCCTCTTACCTCCCAGCGCTTGGACAACAGGTGCGAGCCACCACGCCCGGCTTGTGAAAACATTTTGCAATTGGGAAAGGTTTTATAGGTACAGATTATTTGTTAGAGTACTATTCTTTTTCACTATCTAGACTTATGTTTGGATTTAGGCAACTTGCCAGTGGCCTATCTTCAGGATAATTTTGTGTCATGGGAGTAAGAATGTATAAGTTCATATTTACAATCTACACTGATATTGGTCCAATCAGTAAATTGTCAAGGATAATGAAAGAAACTAAAAACAAACTAATAATTCAACACTATTTATATTTCTGGGGGAAACTGTGAGCCTACCTCTGGGGGTTTCCTCCTCCGGCCATGACCTAACCAGGCTTCCTGGCCTGCAGTTCGTAAGCAGCCCCATGCCTGTGCTCACGCTTAGAAAAATAGCCTGCGCTGGTAGCGCTCAGTGCTCCATCTAGGCAGTGGCACAAAGTGTCAGGCTGCAGGGAGTAGGGCCTACAGTGGCCTCCCCCATTCTCCAGGATGCTCAACATTTTCCTGGGATCCAACCTGATGCTCCACGAGCTATTTCCATGCAGAGCTTTGGTCCTGGGCAGGTTGCTTTGCACTGACCTGTTTAGCATTATGTCATCAGGGAGAGTCCTAGTGACGAATAGGCATGCATTTACTATGAAGGTCAGGTGCATAGTATCATTTAATTTCTTCCTGGGAGGAACCACTGAGAAATTTCTACAAGTATCTGAGTATCTGCTCACCTAAGCACTTGATCAATTTTAGCTTATGGATATGTTCAAGTGAGTTGTGATTTCTTCTCTGTGGCAACGAGGAAGCTCAGAGCTAATTTTCCTAGTCCCAGTAAACTCTAGAAGATCCTGGGGAATGTGTGAAGGTACTGACTATACTTCTGACTTCACTTTCCCCCTTCTTCCTTTCCATTCACTCTGATTTATGTGTACTATACTGCCTTAAAGATGTGAATTGTTTTAACTTTTTTTGATTTCAAGTCAGTATAGATTCAGAATACCTCTTTCTATAGAGCCCCCTTAGAACAGCTGAGGGGTAGCGACTTGATACTTCAAGAGTGAAAGTCACTGCTGATAGTTGTGAATTGCTCATAGCTGGCGCTCAGCTCTTAAAAATTCATTGTTTAGTTGGTGGACAAACAAAAAAAAACCCAAAAATTCTTTCCTCCTTTGATGCTTTTTTTGTAGCTTAAAAATTTCTTTCATTCCTTTTGAGACATAGACAGCAGCTTTCTTGCATACACACACTTTACATTTAAAGAGGGGCTGCATTTGGTGATATCCACCTCTGGTTTTTTCTTGAGACAACTGAGTCAACATTTGAACACCCTGTCAGGAAGAAATGTGACCAGGGATAAACTACTTTTTTCTGTGAAGCAGCAGTCAGTTCCTCCTATGGTTTCCAGGGCATGGTTTCTCCAGAGGAGCAAAGGTAATGGACCAGATAACCAAGACCTTCTATGTATGAATTACTTGGAGCCATAAATTTTTCTTGTTCTGCAGAAATCACCTGGGTAGAAACCTCTCGATGGCTCCCAGTCTCATGGACACCTGTTAGCCTTCAATATTAAATCCCAGCCCCAGGTTCTCACCTGGCCTGGCCTGTGAATCCAGCACATAGCTCCTCCTCCAGCTAGTCTGTTCTTGTTCAGTCAGGTTTGGGATGATGTTGGTGATCAAGTCTCCACCACAGTTTTCAACAGGAACAAGTGAATTGAAGGATATAGTGTTATTTTAAAATTATCTTACAAGAGGGGGACCATCTTTCATACCATTGCCCCCTTATTCATTCTTCCCCTCCTTTTAGCAGGGAAATTATGTAATGGATTCCCATTGAAGGGAGAGAACTGAGAATTCGGTGGGAGCTGAATGGCCTACAGGCACAGCTTTGACAGGTACTACTGCTTAGGAGCCGCCTTTCTGGACTTTCAAAAGCCCCAAGAAGCACCCATATTACATTGTGGGAACTTGTACACATAAATTCACCACATGTTCTTAGTGAAAGGTACCACAATCACATGAGAAAATGGAGGAGGCTACCTGGAAATCAGTTCAGGTAACAGAACATGCTGAGTAGTGTGCTAGGTTGAGATACTCATTCGCGTCTCTGGAGTTAAATGAGGTTATTTCATAATTTTTTGTGTTGCGCGTATAGCTGTGTGGTTCAGGGTACTGCTTTTTTCAAGTTGAATGTAAACTGGCTATTATGAGTGATCTTAAACATGTTTGGGGCCTCTTTTAAATACTCAGTGGCTAACAAAATTATGTGTTCTAGCTAGGGATAAGCTAACATTGTAAAAATCTTTATTTAGTAAAAACAGTGGGATATAGCCACAGGTCTGTCAATTGCCAACATTATGTTCTCAGAAGAGAAAAATTATTATATTTGAACACTGTTAAGCCTATTGTGGGCATGACAAGTATAACCATTCATTCTATGCCTATTACATCTTTAGTTTAAAAGCAATTAAGTCTTTATCCCTGAGTAAACATGTCAAAATTATAGAAGGAATAAAATCAGGACCATTTTGGACAACACAGTGATGATATCTAATGACTGGTCAGCATTTTGTGATAGTAATTTTAAAGTCATTCTCTCAGGAAAAAATAAAAGTAGTCTGGAGGAGAGTTTAGATTTTTTTTTTTTTTTTAAGCTTAGTTGACTGTCCTATGTCTATAAGTCAGGAAGGCCCCTGAGCCCATCCTTGAGACAACTTTATTATCAGAGACTAACATTTAAACTGATTTTCTGTGATCGTTTTCTGAAAAAAAGAGTTCAAGCTAGTGGGAGATCATACTTCATTTGTATATAAATATATCAGATTGGAAGAGTGTGTTTTAGCAGTAACCTGTGAATTTAGATCACATTAAAATTCTGAATAATTTTCTGGTTCTATTCATTACTACTCTGATTTCTAAACTTTCATTTAAGCTGTCAGTTGACCAAAACATTTTAGTGAGTAAAATAAACATATCTTAAAAAAATGTTTCCTATATAGATAAGCTTCAAGACCTAAAGAAATTCCAGTGTAAAAACATGAAGAATTCTTGCCACACTGAGGAAAATGTGTAATAAATATTTTTATTCCCTGAAAGTAACAGGTACTGGGCTAGTTTCTACTGAATGTTATATATTACTACACTTGAAAAGCAATTTATGCCAAGTCTTGATAAAATTATAATGATCACCACAAGAAACCTGTTTATGAAATTAAAACTTGGCAAGCAAAAAAGTGCATTTCTTTTTAGTAAAGACAAAAGCACTGAGCAAATTAGCTTCAGCTGGGTCTTCCTTTTGTGTTACAATCCTAAATCCATCAAAGGTGGTCAGTCTTTGGCACAGCAGCTCCTGTGTGCACCCTATCTGAACAGGACAAGAAGTGCAGGTCAGAATCAGGGGCAAGGGGGCAGTCTTGTCATCTTAAGTCCTGTGTCATGAGGTTCCCCAATGGCTCAAAGGCAGTAAGGTCACAATACTTCCAAGCAATGAGAATATCTTTTATGAATTCATAGTTCAGCAAAACAGGAACTAGATGTTCAAGGAGAAGCTCAGCTCTCATACTTTTGTGTTGGGTAACACTGCGTTAGGGTTGAGAAATTGGGCCAGTAGCGGTTTGCTACTGATGGCAGCAGTAACGATGATGGGAGCTGTTCTAGCAGTGAAGAGTAGGAAGAAAGGTCAGAAATGAAATGGTGTGTTTAATTTTAGAGAAGAAGCATTTATAACATGTATCATGGAATTACCTTAACTTTTCTCCTTTCTGGACTCATGGTCACACATTAAATTTTTAGGGATGATCTCAGATTTAATAAAACGGAACAAACGTTACTTCACCACCTTTGAACAACTAGTGGTATGTTTACTTGTGTTCATCAGTGTGCATTTCAGTAAGATAATCCACCTTTTTATTTGAACACAATCATCATGTGTAAAATCTAGTGTTTAAAACCCCTGGGTGATGAATTAAATGCAAATGTGGTTTTGAGCTTGGGACCTTACAGTCCCCGTAACGGCTCACAGATTTGTCACAAACGTGCCCTGCAGAGAAAAGAGCAGGTGTGGAGAAGAGTGGTAGGAAGCATCCTTGCCTTTGTTTCTTTCCCATCTCTGTTCTTTGCAGTGGCCACCTGCAAGCAAATGGAAAAGTCGCCTGAGAACAGCACAGAAACAAAGGCAGCCTCTAGGTGGTGCCTGAAAGCAGTTTAGGGAAGTCTGGCCTCCGTTGGTGAGAGGGGGCACCCGAGAGAGTTGCAGGTTCCTGAGAAAGGCAAAAGCTTCCTACTCTCTACAGGGCTACTTTTAACACTTCTTTTTCCCACCTATTTCTGTGCCACCAGCTTTTGAATTCCACGTGTATTTTATGCCTATAAATCAGCATAGGCATGTGAAAGTGAGCAAACTGGAGTGGGGAAACCCAATGAAAGAGCTTCTGCCAACAAGAGGTCATTTTTCCACAAAGTTTGATATGAAACATCTGCAGCTTCTTCCAGTTTCCTCTTTGCCAGGCCCCAGCTCTTCAGGAGGGAGCAGCTGGACCTGTGGGAGCTAGAATTTTGCTTGCTTGCAAGTAGGATGTTTCCTGAGGGAATAATTTATTTTTATTTAATTTTGGAAAGCTTTTTAGGGATTTTCACATCACCATTTATTTGACTTTATTACTTTTTATTGAGGTAGCATTGGTTTACAATACTGTATATGATTTAAAGGTACAGGTTTACACCTTTTCAGAAGTTACTTTTTTTTTCCTGCAAACTTTTAAAGTTTAAAAACTTTTAAAAGTTGCTCCATTTGCTACTGAATACTAACCTAATTCCTGTTAAACCAGTTGCCACCAAATTTATCTTCTGACAAAGCACAAACATGGATGGACCTAGAAGGAGTTATTTAGTGGAAATAAGAAATACTAGATGATCTCATCTATATGCAAGGTATAGGGAAAGCAAACAAAAGGACAAGAAAAGTTAAAACTGACAGACAGCAGAACTAAAGCATAAAACAAGGGAGGGGGAGAAAGGGTGAAATTGGGAAGGATGAGCACAAGAGATTAAGATGACAATTCACGGATGACAAGGTGGTGGGAGAACCTTGATGTATATAATGATGTAGGAAAAAAAAATATATATGGTCAATCAATTAAAAAAATAAAATAAAAAATAAGCAGAATTGGTACCAAAAAAAATCCAAACAAACTTTTGCCATCAATGAAAGCAAAGACTCCCTGGTCCTGTGTAAGTCACATTAAATGTAGGTAGCTGTGTGGATACATACACCCCAAGAATGTACTCACGGTCACTTGAAACCTCGCAGATAAAAATTTAAGAATTGGTAGATTCAGGTCAATTTTAACATATACTTTTTTTTATTAAATATGTAAAAAGATAAACGCAAGTCAAGTTATTCACATATTCAGAGACAAAAAACTATTCTACCATGCGACAATAGGTGATGTAAAATGAATGTGATACATCTGAATAAGACTTTTTCATCTATTATGTCATTGCTTATCTATATTTATAATTAACAATACATATGTTTACATTCCTTTCAGTTTACATTTAATATATAACAAAAGCTTTATGGTGTACTATTTAGTAAAAGTAATTTGAATGCATATTAAACGTTAACGGAATAATGGAAATACTCACCAGGGAAGGGAGATCTTGGTTCCCTTCTGGAGTTTACTTCTCTCTGTTAACAGGATGTTTGTCTTTTTTTTTCTGCTGTTCTGCTTAGAAAGAATATGGGCTCTCTTTGCCCCCTGCATCAATCACTTCCTATCTGACAGAAGCAGTGGAAGTGCTATAACCAGTCACAGTGGGTGTGAATGAGGGGCACTAAGAATGATGCCTGGCTTCTGAGAGGGAGGAGCAGAGAGGAAAAAGTAGCAGCCCTGGGATGGGAGATGTGGTCTGCACAGAAGCTGGAGTGTAGCCAAAGAGAATGGACTGAGAAATTCAGCGGCTGAAGATTCCCCAAAGCATCAGTAATGTCATCTGCGATGCAACACAACCAAGATGTTTCAGATGGGGGCAAAGAGGATTCTAGAGCTCTTTAGAATCAATGCCTAGTCTGCTCCAAGACTTCAGGAAGGAGAATGAAGTATCTTGTCTTGACAGGATAAGATATTGGCCAACAGTTTTATAGCTGAGAAGGCTGGGGATATGGGGGTGTGTACTGGTGAGGCTTACACAACTGACACAGTATCCAGTGATTTCCTGTGCACCCACATCTGGAGTTTGGGTCATGAGCCTTGTGCCTTGGGTATTACTGAGATGTCCAGGGCAGGCAGAGAATTGTCTAGGAGTCACTGAAGTGCCACCTGCATTGAATTATACATTGTGCCTCTTAACAAGAGCTGTTTTTTTCTAAAAGGAAAATCAGTGAGTGCAACAGGTTGAGGGTATGGGGGTCAGGCTGGAGGGGGAGAACTCACTGTGAAGCATGATGCTGAGTACAGCACAGCCACTGGCTGCAACCAGGTGCGGGAGGATGTCACTGCTGAGAGCCAGGCTTGTCAGCCTGAGAGAAAGGAGCTGCCATTGTAGCACAGAGCAAGCAGGAGAGAGAAGAAAGGGAAACCAAACACCACAGAACCTCTGTCCAGTTCTGCACAGTGCACTGTAAGAACCTCAAAAATACAAGCAATCTCTTTCACATATAACTCGATAAATACCACTTAGCCGCAAAAGATTTATTTTGAGAAGACTTCTTTTGGTGGAAAGCTTCAATGTTAGAATTTAGATTTAGTATTTCATCAATTAATAAAGAAATGTCAAAGCTTTATGATACATAATTCAGAAATTTATTTTAAGCTTTTCAATTAAGAGGAGGGTGAGGTGGGCACACTTGTTTTCTGGATTTTGTTGCACCTGCTAAGTCAAATAAGAAGCGAAAGTAAATCTAAAGTTAGGAACCAAGTGAAATGAAGGACCCAGGAAGGGAGACCATTTGTTAATGGAGGGGGAAAAAAAAAAGGCAAGGATTTTGAAAGACACTAAAAAATGTGCAAATATTAGTTTAAAAAAATAAGGAATGCTTCAAATTCACTAATGTTTTCTCCACTTAGGAACTGCCACGGTTTAGCAAAGGTCAAGGACAGTGAGGGTCGCAGTATGGAAGAGGGTGGAGGCCTTACTCTGGAAGCTACTGGGAATCATAGATTTTCTGTGCTCATTCCAGTGTCAACACCAGACACCAGAGCAGGATTCCCCCCTGGATTAGGCTCCTAAGAATAAGGTCTTCACTGCCAGACTGACAGCAAGTGTGCAGCTGATGCAGAACCCTGAACCTTGGCTGCACACTGCTGTTCTTTATTAGATATCCCTTTCTGTGGATGACAAGATTTGGGCTGAACCCCACACAAGGCGGTATAGAGGGATGAGGCAAGAGGACCTGTACCTACGCAGCCCCTCTCTGGACTGCAGAAAAGGGATGACAGCTTCCTGGGGAGAGTGGTTGCCCACCAAAGAGGACCCTGAGAAAGAAAATAGCATGAGAACCTGGGGAGGGGGAGGGCAGGGACAAGCTCTTGGAGGGCCAAGTTGAGATGGGTTTTCCTTCAGTGAATGTCTTTCAAAACTAACAACATACTGTGTGGTTGGCTAACATGCTGATGTATGAACACTGCTGGGCCCTGAAGTCCTACTATCAAATCCATATTTCCCCCTCTCATGTTGTAAGCAGAGGGAGAAACTATTTTTTTCCCCATGAAACAAGTCACTGTCATTATGGCTTTCATATCAAGTATCTGTTTCCCTTTGTTCCAATTTATTATTTCACCAAATTTATGTTCAGAGGTTAGACTTGCAAACATCAAAGCACCACAAATGTGTGTGACATCTAGTGACACTGGGCTGAGAAATGCCAATATAAATACCATATATCAAATTACCATTGTTTCACACCAGGATAAAAAGGGGGTGGTGGTGGTGGTGGTCGGGTGGGGAAGAGTTGTTCTGGAAAGAAGTGAAAAGAGCAGAACCAATCTCAAGCAGCCAAGTGGTGAAGTTGAACGTATGTGACCCCATGATCTCTCAGGTAGGCCGGCTGCGAGTGTGTCTTGGCAAAGGAAATGGGAACCGAGCGCAGTGGCTGGCGTATGCAACAGTGCGTTGATGTAACGGCAGACTGGGAACAACTGGTTTCTGTTGAGCTTGAGGCCACACATGTTCCAATTCTCCAGAAGAAAAGTTCCCACACAAAATGGAAGTGTCGAGAGCTGCCAAGACGGTTCAGTACTCTTCTTGCTGCTGGGGCTGCTGTTCATGAACTTGTTCCTCTGCTTCCGGCTCTTCTGGGTGGCCCTCCTATGGGAGGAGAGGGGGAAGTTTCAGCTGCCATATTCGCTGAGGTGATGCCCTAGCCATGTTTCTACTGCTCAGCACAGAGCCCAGGTTGTGGAGAGCACACAGCTTGCTGTGCAAGTGTCTCTAGTT
The DNA here is from genome assembly GCA_004024945.1 of Uropsilus gracilis. Classification (NCBI taxonomy): domain Eukaryota; kingdom Metazoa; phylum Chordata; class Mammalia; order Eulipotyphla; family Talpidae; genus Uropsilus; species Uropsilus gracilis. Next base: position 5,281 of record PVHY01013642.1, on the reverse strand, counting down.
CCCAGAAGCTGGCATTCAGTACACACCAGGGAAAATGCACCACATTTTCTTGGCTTTATTTTTTTTTAAATTATGCAGTTAACACAATTTATATCATTGTTTCCATACTAGAAGGGAGGACCCCCTTCAGGTATTGGTGCTGTAGAGTACCTACCACCAAGGAACCCATAGTCTTTCAAAACAGATCCCTGTGTTCCCTCCCTTCTTTGTTCTTGCCCATCCCTCTCTTCTGCCCCCTCCCTCTCTGGTTGCCCCCATTCTACAGTAAGTTTTAAGGGTTAGCTTCATCTGACTCTTTGTTTTGTTTTACCATATTCCATATACAAGTGTCACCATTCGCTATTTGTCTTCCTCTTTCGGGCTGATTTTGTTTAGTATTATCCCTTTCAGCTTGGTATGCACATTTTCACAGTATTGATTACAGAATTTTCTACCCTCTGTTGGAGGCTAAGAAATAAACCAAAGGCTCAAAAACATCATGCTAAGCAGGAGTGAGCCTGTTGTATATATGCCAGAACCCAGGCCCCAGGGGCATGTCAGAAAATGATTCTGAGACTCATGGCCCATGATACAGAGTTTCTGGCCATTTCCTGTCATGCTGTCCTTCTGACTTGGTAGCAGGTCTGCTTAGAATAGACCCCCTGTTACAATCAGTTACTGATGCAGAGAAGCAACATGGTAGCTGTGCAAGGCAATGAGAGACTGATAACTATATTGTGCAGATTGCCCTGGGCAGGGGCCCCTTCCAAGAGGAAGGTCAGGAGCTATCTTTAGCGCAATGTTTTGGGACATCCATGGAGTGCCCAAGGCCTTACTTGCTTGCTTTGCTTATTTTCTGTGACCCAGGGAAGTGAGGAGTTCCTCCACTATGCTCCTAATGACCGTTAGATTCACTTGTGCAACCTAGGGAAGCCCACCAGGAAAATCAACTCCAGAGAACATCAACTCTAGTTGCTCATGTCTGCAAAGCTTTAAGTTTTTGACCTCACAAGGAATAGTAAGCTCTTTATTGCCCAAACAGAGGAGGTTTGGCTAATCAATAGGACTGACTGCTTCTTCAAGAACACAAAGTGTTTTATGACAGGGTTGGGAGTGTGCACAGGGACCCAAAGAGTACTCCTGTTCTCTCATACACTCACTTCTTTTTCAGTACTCCCAGCCCTCCTCAAACTACCTCCCTTCTTCTCTTTAGTCTTGGACTAACCTGTGAAGATCCGCTCAAATACAGTGGGATCATCTCCTAAGATCTATGAGCTAGAATTTCTCTCTCCTTCCTTCTGTACAACTTTGTTTTTTCCCTTATATATAAAACTCTGACTTGTAGTCTTATTTTTCTCAAACCTTATCCACCAGATTTAGAGGTTAAGGAAGTTACGGATATCTCCTCATCTATCTCCGTGTCATCTCTCTCACTGCAAAAACCAATGCATGTTGTGTCAAGAGGAAGAAATCATAGGGAATGCAAGAAATGATCTGAAATTATCAGACCATCAGCCAAGTTCACATGCTGTCTATCTTCTGAGCACTGTCAAGTCAAGGTTATAGGCATTGACTTCAGGAGTCCACATTTTGACACTGCTTGTGTAACTGTGGGGATGTAACTTAACTGCTGATGTCTTAGTTTTATCATCTGTAAAATCGGGTGTCCATGTAACAGAGTTTCCAGGGAGTTTCTCTGAGCAGTGGGTGAAAGACTCATTAGTTAATCAGCTGACTCATTCACTTCACTGGAGGAACTCACTCAGTTCAATTCAGTTAAAGTAGGTAAAGAACCTAGAACAGTGTTTGGCACATAATATTGTAAGTGTGAACTGTGATTATTTCTTGGTGGAAGAACTCTCTGGAATATATCCTGGAAGTAAAATCAGTTTTAAAAAAAAAAGTAATCTTTTCTGTAACAACAGGAGAAAGTAACATTATATTGAAGTCTTGGGTTTCTATCTACTGCTGTCTCTTACTAGCCAGGTGTCAAGAGGCATGTCCTTTAATAAATGTTAGTTCTGCCTGAGACCCATAACTACTCCCTGTTATCAACACCCAGCACTGTTTACCTCTAAAATGGAAAGTCTAACATCTTACTCTCTGTCCACATCATGCTATCTTTCCAGCCCACTCACTCCTTGACTCCTTAACTAAGGATATTCTTTCACCTCAGAGCCCTGAGTTCTCCCTTCCCCTCAAGCTCCTGCTCTGCCACTGTGGGTCATCAGTGAGGGGCCTCGCAAGAATCTCTCAGCTCAGAGTGCTAGTGTCTCAACTGATAGACATGCTTGAGGGGAAGAGAAGAGCATGTCTTTTGTGTCAGTGAAAGCTAGGAAAAGTCACTAGTCTCATCAGTGAGTGGCCCTTCTTTTCTAGGAGAAATGAAACACATGTTTGTGGGAGCTTACCAGGCATGCCAAACAGGGAGTTCTCTGGTGAAGGTCACAAGTTCTCCCAGAAGTCTCTTCCTGCCTTCACCTGGGGATGAATGAAGTGCTTCTCTCTAAACTTTAGATGCTTGGTTCCTATTTCTGTCAGGTCACACACTGCAGCCGTGTGTGCGCGCGTGCCTGTGCGCGCGTGCGCGCGCGCGCGTGTGTGAGCGCATGCGCATGCATGTGTGCGGTCACTGGCTGGCCAGAGGGCTGCCTCTCCTGCCAGGTGCCAAGTTCACTAGAGGTTGTTAGGGGTGTCATTTTACTCATCATCCTCTCTCTAGCGCCAATGTGGTATCTGCCATGTCATGTCCGTCAAACTTCAGTTGTCCTGAAGTGTTTTTCTTATATAACTGTTTTTGTGCATGTGAGGCTGCTAATGGGAAGATGTCAGAAATGGTCATCTATTGGGCATTTCACAGAAAAGCTTATTTGCTCACAACAAAACTGGAATTAAGTTAACCCAGGGCTGGAAGTTGAAAACTTGGATTCAAGTAATTGCTAAAATGGTAATAATGGTGTGAATAAGAACATATCTTATTAGTTCTCCTTCAGGCTTCCTTTCATACTTGTTGAACATGGGGGGGATGGGATGGTGGGGGATGGTGATTTTGTCTGTGATTCTGTGAACTCTGCTGGGCAGCCAGCTCCTGAATGCACACCAGGCTGAAGTCCCACTCACAGGGCACCACTATGATGCTGTACTACAGGACTGAGGGTCCCAGTTCATTTTTATTGGCAATATAGTATAAAGAGCAAGCTTCCCAGGTTACCCTGGGCTAGTAATACACTAAGGCAGTCTGAGGTCTGGCAGCACACCAGGCAATTTTGAGGCAGTTATATGACACATCACAGTGGAGAGCACTCATCCCTCAGTGTGTGGACTCCCACTGGGAAAAAATGACCCATGAACACCAAAGATCTTAAACACATCACGTGAGCAGGGAAAACCTGAACCAGATATGTGAATAATGTACTGGAGTGCCACCTATTTCATTCATAATATCTGCATATTAATTCACCCCATCCTTCTAAATTGCTAGCTTGAGATACTGAAGTAGAGTTTCTTATTCTAGTTCTTATAATCACTAGAAACAGAAGCAAGTTGGTAGACAGTATTGAAGGAGGCTGTGGGCATCATGGGAGAAAAATGTGGACAAAGGACAGAGGAGGATTGCCGAGGAGTCCTGATGGCCCCCTGCTTCCGGATGTGGGAGCCTCGCTGGCCTCCATCACAACAGCCACATCTGGCTGTCCCATACTTTATGCTTTGTTCATGCTGCTTCCTCTGCCTGAAAAATACTCCCCCTGTCTGAACTCAGTAACTGTTGACATTCCTAGGCATCCTTCAACATCCAACACACACGTCATCTTCTCTGTGAAGTTTTTGCCTGTCCCTCCAGGCTGTGTTCATGTGCTCTCCACACAAGTTTATTTATAGCCCTATTATCACATTTATCATAATCTGACACATTCCAGTTGGTCGCATTCCTGTCTGTCTCCCTCCCTGGGACTGGAGCTCTTCTGAGGCAGGGGCTGTCTTCCTTCCACATACACAATGCTTCATCCAGTGACAGAAACATACCTTTTGTGTCCAAAAGGTCCGTTGAGGGGGGACACATTTTAGGCCATTCAGCAATGGTTTCTCTAATAGTACCTCAGGAAATAAGCACCTGTCTATAAGCAACTGCACCTGGGCAGTGAGATCCACCAGACAGGGGTGGCCAATAACTATCTGGCAATAGCTAAAAGCCTGAATACCTGTGTCCCCAAGTTAAGTATTAAGGGAAATGATAAAGAGAGGACCCTGGAGAGCTGGCTGGTAATATACTCTGGAAACTTTTATTAGGTTTCTGAAATTGAGATTTGAACAACCTGTTTACTTACTTATGCACCCAGACTCACATTTAGATTTCTATACCTTCCAAACATATAGTCTATGGTTGTTTGAACATAAGAATAAAAGACTGGCCATCACCAGATAAAGTTCTGGTCTCTCTAGCAAATATCTCCACCTGAAATGCCAATGCAGGTTCATCTAGGTTTAACTGAAGAGGATGCACTCAATCCAGCCTTTGATTCTTTAACACCTCTCCTATCTCCAGGAGGCAGACCACCAGGAATCTCTCCCTCTTGGATGTGCATTTACAGTCATACCAACAGCATCATGAACAAAGTGCTGGCATTTCTTCCAAATACCATGCAAATCACCCCCACAGAAACATGCGAATGACTTGGGAGCAGGGCCCAGTGCCTCAGGAAAGAGGCAGCTTCTGAGAGTGTGGGCAATGGGTGCTATGTAGAAAACCTGTGAATGTATTTTTTCCCCCAAATTGATACTTTTCCTGAGGAAGGCAGGGCTTCTGAAAGGTGCCCTTCCTTAGTAGCAAAACTGGTTGAGTTTCTGGCATGCTGCCACATACAATGAGGATTCTTTATGCTCAGAGAAGAAGGCTAATTGTTTGAGGGCTTTAAGGTGATTCCTTGAAACTTAAAGAGTAGCAGCAGAAAGCACAGCCATGTGTGCATCATGCTATGTACAAAAGTATCCAGCAGTGACCAAGCACAGAGCAGATGGTCTTCTCCATTTTTCTATATAGAAACCAAGGTTGTAAAAATGAGTGTAGTCACCGTCTAAACAAGGACAAGTGGCACAGACTACATCAAGTGGCTTATACACCAAGAAAACTCACGATAGCCCGACAGACTTCTTTTGGAGTTATCTAGACACAGAGTTGCCTCAGAAGATATCCTGGAACTAGAAAATTGAAGGCAGTAGCTGCATTTTGAAGATTTTGCTGTGGTTACATACACATGCAGTTTGTGTTAGGTCTATTTTTCTTTTCCTTTTTTTTTTTTTTTTT
>PVHY01013641.1:0-40731 GCA_004024945.1 Uropsilus gracilis | reverse complement strand
TATTGGTACGAGCAATGGAAGATCCTTCCCATCTGGCAGTACACAAAGTAATTATTTGTCAAAAGACAACACCATAGCTGACATCAATGGTTACCTAGGTCTTGAGTTCCACACCCACTTTGCCAGTGACGCAGCATGAGAGCACGCTATATGTAATAAGAATGATAATCTCATAATAGTCCACAAAGTCAACACAAAAGTCCATTTTAAGATTACCCTCTGATCTGTCACCCCACAGTGGGTAACATGCACCTGTGTTGCAACTGCCCAGTCCCATGGCAAAGATTAAAGCCATGCAGGTGTCCTTCCTGGAACACAGGGAACATCCACCGCTGACCTTCCTATGTGAAAACAATCTGGTCCTAACTCTCTGATGCTATAGCAGTGGAAAGTAAAACGCATTGACCAGATTGGCTACAAAATGATAAGTGCCGAGATCATGGCTCAGATAATCAATCAAATCTGCCTCAGACGGCACTGCTGTATGCACAGGGGAATCACTAATTCAACTCATGGTTATCTACCATCATATGCCAAGAGCCTTCAGGCTCTTCACAGGCCACACAAGCAAATTATAGGGACTATGGTAAGAATATGCAGTGCCCACTTTTTCCAGTTCCTCTGCTGTGCTTGTCATTTTTTGGTGGCCACCTAAGAACAAATGCTGATTAGTATCAATCACTCACCTAGGGACTGGCAGTTTTTGGTCAATGCTCAGCATATCCACATAACACTCACTCTCTTTACCACCTGTACCCTAAGGCAAAAATCTCCAGCTATGGTCTGCCACCACAAGCCAATTCACACATCCACCCCCACCCAGGATATACTCTGAGATTGGTGACACATACACTTTATACTCCTTTGGGGTTAATCACCCAGTTCCACAGGATAGTCTCACTACTGCCATCTTGACACTCTAGTCTCCATAGTCATCATTGTCATTAACCAAACCCATGAAACATATCTGGGTTCCCATATAACAAAGTAAACTCTGCCCCCATATCTACAAAGGTCAAACCCCTTGTACCTTGTGTGGGGATCAGAGGAAAGTGACTCTACATATGGCCTCTGGTTCCCATCCTTCCCCCCATGGTTGGATGCCTTGGTCCTCACCCTATTCAAAAGGCAACAAGGCCTCCCCCTGAGCAAGAGTTAAAAACCAGAGGTTCTCCAGGTGCAGGTACCTACATGGGGCCTGGAGTTCCCAGCTTTCCTCTGGTTGTGAATTTGTTTCTCTGTCTTTATAACTTTAATTAACAAACCTGGTCTCATTGGATTTGTTTGCATCCAGGTACAAGGGACTTTAAGAGACCCTGCTCTGTGACTTGCTTGCTCTCTGAGGCTTACTTGCTCTTTTGGTGTTCTTTTCAATTGTTCAACAATAATCCATATTCCCATCTGAGAGAGCTAGCTCTCAACTTTATATCAAAGCTGGTTACCATTACCATGATGTTGTGTATCCAGCTTCCTGCAAAGGGTATCAGAATTGCCATAAGGGACAGAAATGAGGAGGAAGGGACACTTTTAAGTACCAGATCTCTCATTCCTGCTATGAAATGCTTGTTATCAAGACCATGAGAGCTTACATCAAACATGGCCTGCTGCATTCCCAGTTCACAAAACCTGCACCAGCTCAGTTTATGTTTAACAACTACTCATGATTTCTGGCACATCTCTTGCATCAGCCCATACTGTTCACACAGCAGTGATAATCCATCTCAGCAGAGTGTGGTCACCCCATTCACAGCTATAATGAAATACTTTTATTCTATCATTCATCTGTCTTTTATATAGCATAAATCTTAATAATATCATTCCCATAAACGCAAATATTCTGTGCTGAATAAATAAGCTTAGTATTTTTAAAACAAATGCATATTTCATAAATTATTTGCATTTAGATAATACATCGTATAGCTGTATTGACATTTGTATAGTTTCTTTTTAACTTTTATTTATTAAATTTAATAATTTAAAGATTTTTAAAAGTAAATTTAAACTTAAACTTTTTTATTTAGGATGTTTTGTTTTCCCTTGAATCATTTTTATCCAGGACCTATATGAAACTATTTCAACTGAGGGATATTTTCATTCTCATATTCCTCATATTCTTCACTTATTATTGTGATGGTTTTCTGTAGCATCAAAAATTTATTATAGCCAATTAATGGTTCCATGCCTCTTTACCTTGATAAGCTTGAATTTCAGGATCTGCATTCATTCCATTTCATCTTAATGGACAACATGCTGAATAAGAAGTGTAGGTGATATAATATGGTTAGGTATGCACAGTCTTAGAATCTTATACATTTAGAAATGTAAAGCCCTGCTTATCTATAAAGTCTGACTTCATAGCCTTTTTTACCTTCGAAACACCACTTCAAACCATGAGGTATGCAGGGGATGAGAAATGAGAAACTCCAAGCAGCTGAAATTCCTTCTACATCCCAGGAATTCTGTTCCTTTAGCTTGGCTTGAACTCAGTCTTATTGCTCTTCTGGAGGCCCATTTAAATTAGCTTAACATGATGGTAAATGGGATGGTTTTTAAATTTCTTCTTCTGCTTGACTTTTTGTGTGTAGGAAAGCTACTGATTTTGCCGTGTTGATTTTGTAACTGGCTACCTTACTGAACTGGTTTATTGTTTCAATTGGTTTCTCTGTGGATTTTTTAGAGTTCTGTTAGAAAATCATATCATCTGCATATAAAAATAGCTGCAATTCTTCTTTCCCTATTTATATCCACTTTATCTCTTTCTCTTACCATAGTGCCCTAGCTAGAACTTACAGTACAATGCTGAAAAGTAGTGGAGAGGTGTGGGAATAAACCTAACAAAACACATGAAAGACCTATACAAAGAAACTTTAAAACACTGCTAAAAGATATAGAAGAAGACATATGGAAATGGAAAGATATCCCCTTCTCATGGAGTGGAAGATTAACACCATCAAATTGGTCATCCTACCAAAAGCATTCTACAGATTTAATGCAATCACTATAAAAGCAATCACATTTTTTAAAGAGATAGAACAAAAATTACAGACATTCATATGGGATAATAAAAGACCTCAAATATCAAAAAACCTCCTCACCAAAAAAAGAGAAAACAGAGATATTACTATTCCAGGCTTCAAATTATGCTACAAAGCCATAGTAATTAAAACAGCATGGTACTGGTACAGAAACAGATAATCAGACCCGTGGAAGAGAACTGAGTGCACTGAAATAAAACTACTCACATATAGTCAAGTAATCTTTGACAAAGAAGTGAAATACTTACATTGGAACAAAGACAGCCTGCTCAATAAATGGTGCTGGGAAAACAGGATCAAGACAACTCCCTCACACCATGTACAAAAACCAACTCAAAGTGGATAAAAGATTTGGGTATAAGACCTGAATCCATAAAATACATAGAGTGAAACCTGGGCAAAACCCTTCGTGAGTTACAATTTAGAAATTCATTTCTGAACACATCTATAGCTGACAAAAAAATGAAGGAGAACATAAACAGCTGGGAATACATCAAACTAAAAAGTTTCTGTACAGCAAAAGAGACAACTGACAAAACAAAAAGAAACCCAAATGAGTGGGAGAAATTTTTTGTCTTCCATGAAAATGATAAAAGTTTGATAACAAAGCTCCAGAAGGAACTCACAGAACTCAGCAAAAACATAACAAGAAGTCCAGTCAAAAAAATGGGGAGAACTAAAAAGACACTTCTCAAAAGAGGAAATAATGGCCAACAGGCACATGACAAAATGTTCAACATCACTAGTAGTCAGGAAAATGCAAATCAAAACTACAATGAGATACCACCTTACCTTACACTAATAAGAAAGGCCCACATTAAAAAAATGGGCAACAACAAGTGCTGGCAAGGATGGGGAGAGAAAGGAACACTTTCAGCCTGCTGATGGGACTGTAAACTGGTCCAGCCACTGTGGAAAGCAGTGTGGAGGACTCTCCAACTAATGAAAATGAAACAACCATTTGACCAGCAATTACTCTTCTGGGAATCTACCCAAAAGAGACCTCAATACATATACAAAGGTGCACCTGTACTCAGGTGCTTATTACAGCACTATTTATACTTCCAAGGGCATGGAAACAACCCAAATGTCCCAAAACTGATGAATGGATGAAAAAGATATGGAATATATACACAATGGAATATTGCTCATCAATGAAAATGATAAATTTGATGAATTTTAGGTAACATGGATTGATCTAGAAGAAATCATATTAACAGAAGCAAGTCAGAAAGAAAAAGACAGAATCCAAATGGTTTCACCAACATATGGGACATAGGGAAAACAAACAAAAGGTCAGGAGGAAAAGACAAAACAAACTAACAACCAAACTAAAGTACAAAACTTGCGGGGCGTCGGGGGAGATGAAATGAGTGGGAACAGTCAGGGAGGGGAGGTGGTAGGTGAACCCTAGGGAATACAAAAATGTGAAATATATATATAGAAACATATTTTTTAAAAATATATAGAATTTATAAAGTTAAAAAAATTAAAGTACCCATTGAAGAGCTGTAAAAAAATAAGTAATGAGCTTAGCTCTCTTGTTTTTCCTACTAGAGAAGACAGCCATTATTTAAAGGAGAGTGGGGCACATGCTGACACAAGTGAGAAGTTTTCACAGCATTCATTCCTCAGAATAAATTGGCAACTTAACAGATAGAAGTAAAGCAATGCAAACCTGTTTTGTTAATGCATGGGCAACCTGTTGTGTATGTATCTGAGGATGGCCCCATATTAGCACATATCAAGAGCAATACATGCGGTGATGAATATGGAACATCAAGTAAGTGTTAGGAATTAAGGAACATTGGAGACAAAGGAGAAGTAGGCTAGCAAAGAGAATCAGGTTCTTTATTATTGATGGACACTGGTGAGGGCAAAATCAAGGGATGGGAATCACACACATGAGCCAGTGCATTGTCCTTTTATACATTTTCCTCCAGTCCTGGAGTGGGCTACTCTAATTATAGATGGACGTTTCCATGGTTTCCATGTTGGCTTGCAACTGCCAGTTGACTGATGCCAGTATATGGGGTTTCCAGGTTAATACTGTGGTAGGAGGGGCTTGATTGTAGGACTTTCTCAAAGTTTCTATCTATTCCAACAGTACTCTCCTCCTATGGCAGTTATGATTTGCTCCAGGATCTCCTGTCTGTCTATTCCTCATCATGTGAAATGAGGATCCCAGACTTTGGTCTAGCACAGTCTGGAATCCTGTATCATAGGTGCCCTGGTCAGGATCAGTTTCCTGTGAGGTGCCTGCTGGCTGTGAGGAATGAGCTTCTGCTTTTAGTTGTTAGGTTCCTCTTGGTTCTGATCTTCAAGGTGGAGATATTGGGTTTAATTGGCTGCCCTTCCGAAGGTTTATCTCTTTTGAAGTTGTGGCTCCTGGAGAGATGAGAAAAGTGAGAAAGGAGAACAAAGATGAAAAGAAAGAAAGAAAGAAAGAAACTAGAAGGAAAAGGGGGAAGGAGTGAAAAGGAAAGGCAGAAGAAAAGGGGGGAAGGAGTGAAAAGGAAAGGCAATGCAAAGATGGTAAGTGATGAAAGAAGGAGAGAAAGATACACAAAAAGAAAAAATAAGAGAAAAATATAAGGTGGACTATAATAAAGACAGGGAGGGAGAAAAACAAAACAGAAAGAAACTGAAAGGACAGAAAAAACCCAAAGCAATACATGACAATAACAAAAATCCCAAGGGAAAAGAAAGAAAGCAAAAACAAAAAAAAAAAAAAATGGGATATTGAAAAAATGGGCGTTATTTTTGACCTGTGTTTTCCATAGCTCTACTTTTTGTGGGGACGGACTCTCCCCTGCTGAGTAGCCTGCACTTCACTGCTGAGTAAACACACTTTAGAGTGTCCATGTGGAGGAGGGGCTCACCCCAACTGGGAAGGAGACTCCCCAGGTTAGCCTTTACCCTTCCCAGCTGAGCTTGTTGGGACCTTTCAGGGTGAGGGTGTGTGGGGAACAGTATTTCAATCTCCATGCCTGCTGGAAACTCAGGCATGAGCTTTTCATTTGTGAATGGCAGCAGTGGTCTCATGCACTATCAATCCCCTGAGACACCCCAGCAACCAAAGTGTCTCCAGTTGTAGTCAGTGTCATCTCAGCTAGCTTCAGGTGTCCTCTCTGGTGGTTTGCTAATGGCTGAAGGACTGCTCTTCCCAGAGGTGCTTCAAGCAGCTTTAGTGATGGTGCAGTTTCATTCTCCTGAGTCCTCCCACTAATGAAGGTGCCCCCCATTGGAGTCAGCTGGTGTTAGGGTCAGAGTCAATGATGATGGTGATGATGGTGATGATGGTGGTGATGGTGGTGGTGGCAGTGGTGATGGCAGCGACTGCAGTCTCAGCAGTTGTGGTTGTGGATGCCCTCTCTATGTATGGTGTGCTAATCTCAATGTAACAATAGGTTCTGGGGACTGCTGCTCTAGAGGTGGTCTGATGCCTTTCAACCTTCATTTTCTGGTTTTTGGTCTTCCTAGAGGTGCCCTGCTGGCCTTCTGTCAGAGTCTGAGATTTTCTGGGATTTTGTATTGGTTTTATATCCTATTTTTAAGCAATATTTTTAAGTATGATAGCTTTCAGTCTCCCTGTTCTACCATATTGTGGGTATGTCTGGAGTTTGTGTTTTAAAATAAAATTTGGACATTTTAAATCATAATGGCTATTTCTTTATTTTCTATTAGAATATTGATTCCCATTATGATTAATAAAGTAGATTTTTAAAAAATTGCTTAAGTAGTTAGTTCAAATAATTTTCATTCATAGGTGTGATATCAAAAGTGGACATTAAATATTTCAAAATAATCCCAAGAGGGTTTTTTATATGATGCCATTTATTATTTTGTCTACTTTATGTAATAGTGCCAATTCTATTTATATCATAGAGCCAAATTCAGTGCCATCATCTAAAAATGGGGATATGTCTTTACTTTCTGGGTTATAAACCTTAATTCCTATAGAATGAAACACATAAATCAAAATATAATTGTGTTTGTACACTATTTCATTTGGTATGCTTTTATTCCCACATAAGAGCCCTGGGATTAATTAACATCCAGTGCCGACATTCTGTGCTTTTTAAATCAAGTGTCTACTAACAACCTTCAGAGTGTGGTATTACTTTTTCTTATGATTCAAGTTCCTATTGTGTTACTGTTCGCATATTTACCCTGAAGTAGACTGTAGTGATCTTTGTTTAATTATGTTTTCTTTCCACTCAGAGTAAAAGAAGCTGAAGAGGTATGTAGGCAGAAGAAAGGAAAATCTCTTTACAAAATAAAACCAAAACATGACTCTGGAATTGTAAGTATTTAACTTTTCTGTTTTTCTTTTTCTTTTCTTTTCTTTTTTTTTTTTTTGGTTATAGTTTGTCTTTGCCTTTTAAACTCTATTTTTTAAATATGTACAAACAAAAATATGTTTCTTATTAACTTTGCATAAAACCCTTGACTTTAAAAATCACTTTTTCTGTTACTATTTATCAGCCCCAGAAGATTAAGAGAATCTCAGTATTTAACATTTGATGTTTAAGAATAAAATTAAAATTAAATAAAAAGAATTATGATAAATCTACTAGAGAGTATAGGATTCAAAGAAAAAAAGTGCATCAATATATTCATTGTGTATAGTCTCAATCACAGCACAAGGCTGATTTGAACCCAGAGTAGTTGTTATAATTTGTGTAGCACCATTGGAATCTTTAGTTGGAAAATACTAGCATGGTGCCTATTTTCTGACCAGGAAACTATATTTTGTTTTGTTTTTTTCCTTAAATGGCTCTGCAGAGTTAGCTGCTTAATAATTTAGACATAAATTCAATAGACTGAATTTCACAAGCCGACCTATAGATTCCTCCTTATCTAATTCTTTATTAAAAAGTAATGTCAAAACAAATAAATGCTATAAAATAAAATGACTTAAATGCTTTGAAAGATTACCAGCTGGCAACACTACAAAGTAAGAACTTATTTCAACAGAAAATAGGGTTAGATTTGGTTTTAAATAAGAGCATTTGGAATTGGATTAGTTTAGTATATTCTAAATGGAAAAGATATTAAAATGATCTAAACTGGCATATGATTAAATAATGCCATTGAGAAAAGTGTTGAAATTTATAATCATTTCAAAGACATTCTCCCTTCCATTTCTCTATCTGAAAGTTGATTCTATCTAATCACAAGTGCATTATATCTTTTATTTTTTGTCATAAAAGTTCTTTCATAAAAGTTATTGAGTAAGGATTATTACATTATTGAGCTATAATTTTAGTTGACATCAGTCATGTAAGTATAGAAGATAATTAGATCACATCAATCATGAAGTAAAACAGATTTATGGGTAAAAGATTATTTCCAATGTAAGACAGAATGAGAATGCCAAATATCATGCTTTCATATCAATATGAAGATTAAATTTTAAATACTTTTTCCTCAAAAATACTTGTGTCTTGGTAAAAATTAATGAAATAGAAGATTGACTCTATTTTTTTTCTTTTATCTTTCCCCAGAGAATTTGATTTAACTATTCTAAACCTCACATATTTTTAAAATCTATTTCTAACTATATTTTTATCTGGTACATTTATTTTCAGAAAGCAAAGATAAGCATGAAAACCTGAACAATGAAAAGCAGAATGAAAACAGTCATTGCAGCCATTTCCCCACAATTCAACTGACCCAAGGGCAGAAGGAAACAGCATCATCTTGACAATATTTCTTCTTCACCTCTTGCATAATCTTTGTGTTTTTTAGGCAGTTAATTGTTAAAATTTACTGTGCATTCTTAGAATAATGTAAGAGCAGTACAGCCGTTAACAACTTTTCTTTTTGTAAAAGTTTATGGTAATATTCTGATAGACCAAAACAGCATGTTTGGAGGCAGTATCTGTATTTATCCTGAACATGCTAAGCATTAACTTAAAATTTACTTTTGTGACAATATTCCTCATCACAACAAAATGCTTTCTACTGATGACCTATATTCATGTCACTGAAGTTAGATTTATGAGTAAAAGGTTATTTCTAGTGTATTGTTTGTATCAGTTCACATCTACATATATATTTTCTATTTTAAGATTTGAGGAACATTTGTATGTCATAATCAAGGCTTTCCTAACTCTTGGATTACTCTTCAGGCTACATATTTGTGGAAGAATATTATCCTTTTTTTTTCCCACTCAATTCAGATGACAAATAATAACTAAAGCAAAAGCAGAAAGAATCCTGTCCTCTGAAACATAGGAGGATTAGAATTTTAAGTGTAATGATGGTGTGTCCTTTAAAACTCAACAAAAAGGTAAACTACAAAAACAGTAAATTAAATGAAAGTGTGCCTTTCTGTTGTCATTACCCTCTACAAAGAAAAAATAGCCTAATGTTTTGAAGGAATGGAAATAAATGATACTTGTAAAATTACTAAATATGACTAAATGTTGACAAAAAAATGTTTGCATGAATTGGCATCTATCTAGATACTTAAGTAAACATAATTGCCTATATATTTTGACACATTGGGATGTATTAATGTTTCATTGCAGGTGATTACAAGCTGTAAAATGAATATATAATGATTCATTATTTGAAGGAAACTGGTAAAGGATTTTATTTTATTAAGGGGGAGGGGCTATATCTCCTGTGATTCCTTACAGCTCAGCTCATTAAATATGATAGTTTTGTGAAACATTAATAGGTTTTATAAAAATTTCTTTTCATGATGTTTATTAGGGGTTATGGTTGTGGATAAAGTAGAGAATTTATTGCAAACCAATTATGGAAAGCAACTTAAAAAGAGTTCTGAATTATATCTTTGTTTATATTATATAAAATGTGGTCTCTTTCCATTTAGTTTATCGTTTAAAACAGTTGTAGTTTTTTGTTGTATACAGTCTTCCTCTCTCAGTGTCCCCTGCAGTGTGTATATTGTCATTAATAATAGAGCATTTAACAAAGATTGCTATGTGCAATACTGTATTTAGTGTTTCTATTTCAATTTTTTCTAGGATGTTAATTTTATTAAAATAAAATGAATAATAAAAGAAATCCAGCAGTACCTCTTATATGCATATAACCCAGCCATAACATTTGGCATTGGGAGGGGAAATAAGTTAGCTGCACTTGAAAATTTTGTAAAATTTTATTTCAAGCTAAACAAGTGTTAATGGTTAGTATTTGATGGTTATTTCTTCTTAGAGTTAAAATATTACCTCATAACATTTTGCAAAAAAGTTGAAGTTTTTCTTATGCAATTCTACAAAATAAGTATTTCCTACTTTTGAATATCAATACATTAATATTTTTTAAATTATTTTTGTAAAAGTTTGAAATTAATTGCATATATTCACTTCTCCAGATTAAGTCATAAAGAACTATTGAAAGATGATGAAGCAGAAGAAAAATTAATGGTAGGGAAGAGGTGATGTAGAAGAGAAAATCTAAGGAATGGAAACTAAGCACTGTGATAAAGAGAAACATGAGAAAGGTTTTTTTTTTCATGAGTGAACTTTATATTTACATTGGATCTACTCATAGAAATTCATCATCTGTGCACTTACCATCCACAATGTGTTGGTATATGGTTCTTATAAACACATTAAAAATGAAATTATATCAAGTTGCAGGGAGAAAAGTATAAAGCAAAAATGTTAATTCAGGATGTGAGGATGATCTGACTGTGACATCTGTTATCCCAGTAATTTCCAGGGTTGATTCTGCTGACCTGGCTGACTAGACAGGTGTCTCCTTCCTCCCTCACTTCACCATGTGCCTACCTCTTTAAGCAGTGATCTATTGAAGAGGACAGCCTTCCCTGAATAGAGCTGGACATTTGTTAAGTGAAGGATGGTGTATAATTAACTGCACTCCCCTGCTGAAACTTCCAATCAAGTTCTCAAAGATAGTGAGTCATTGCAATGCCCAATTTGGAAAATACAAAACACTAAGTCTAGAGGGATAAGTAGAAGTTGAGCAACTGAGAGAGAGGAAGAGAAAAATCCTCAAATGGGAATGTAGTGCTCAAATGCATGAAGGAAACATTATTTCTCTTATTAGTTGCATTAAGTTCAAATAGGTTAAAGAACAAAACATAAAAAAGAGAAAGAACATCAACAATGTTAGAGACATAGGGAGGGTTTTGGTGGTAGAAATAATGTGATTTTCTAATAGTTTAGGTAATGAGTTGGTAAGAGTCATAAATGTGTGTTGCTAGGTCATGAAACAGCAACATTTACATCAACTGGAATTTTGTCTAAAATAAAATTTTAACAGTTTCCAGATGGTGGTGGAGAAGGCATGATTATGCATATCTAAGAAAGATACTGAACAGAGGAAAATAGCATGAAAATAGAGATGCAAAATAGCTTGCCACAGAGTACAGAGTGCACTTCTCTCATGTACAGAGTACACTTCTGTACTCAATGAAGTATGAGGTGAATAGTGATAAGGCAAACATAAGATCTGGGGCTAAATCTAATACTAATAGAGATAAAAACTTGAAAGTGAGAGGTTTCAAGGAGTTAAAATACATGAGAACTTCTTGAATTTTTAGATGGGGAAACAATAAAGTAGACTGAACTCAAGATGACAATATGGAGTCTTGATGAGATTATTGGTGAAAGTTAGGTTCATCTATTGAAAGAGGTAAAATAGGGGATATGCTTAGTCTAATTTCTTCATAAAAATCAGTGCTACAGAGAAACGTTTTCTGATAAATTTATAAAATAAAGAATTGCCAAGTCTTTCTGTCCTCAGTCAACTTCATTTTCCTCATAGCCTGATCACTACCTAATATTAGTTATATGGTTACATGGTTACAGTCTGTCACTCACTCAAATTTACAGAACACTTTTTTCTTTCAATATTAAATCTGTAACATTAAACATACGAATATGTCACTCGATATACTAGTTTTAGTGAATAAATACATAAGAAAAGGGGGAAGTTCATGAATTGAAAAAAATGAATTCGCAAATGAGTATGGGATAGCCCGTTGAAGATTTCTAGTAGATGGAGGATATTAATCAGGAACTCCCAAGAGAGATTCAGTACTGAAAACTTTATAAAGCCCATCTTAGACAGAGTAAAATCAAATATAATATTAAACTTACATAGGAAAATACAAAATTTTAAAAGGAAAAAACACTTTTTTTCTGTTTCCAATTGAGAAGAAAAAAATTAATCACGAAAGATAACTGAGAAATTACAGAATTAAAAGCTGAAAAGCACAAAGAAATAGAACAACAGGTCTTTGTGTAACATTGTTTTGTTACAATATTGGTTTAAAAAATATTAGGTCACCTAAAATTGAACTAGAGAACATTGTTTGATGACATACCATCATTTTAGTCATTTTGTTTATAAAGTCACAGTTTTCAAGTTTCTATTGAGAATGTTCAGTGGTACTGTACTGCAGAATTCAAAATAACTGCACTTGAAAAAGAAACTGTACACTGATATCATCTTATTAACCTTCAAGCACACTAAGATTATAAATAATAAATATAATAAAGTATAGGTAATGAATTGGCTTAAGAGTAGCAGTATGGAAAAGAGATTTAAAATGTTAATTATGGATTTCCACTATTGGTGTTGCTGAGTAAGCTTTCAAGAAACTCAACTCTCCCACAGATAACCTATTAACTCTCAAAAAGATATAAAAGCAAACACTAGTAGGTTCTAGAGAGTAAATCAAGTTGGTATATTCGGTGTTCAGTAGAAATTGAAGAAGACAGGACCTGAGAATAGACTTCAGTAGCAGTGCTGCATTGATAGTAAATCCTTTAAGTCAACAGTCTTTTTGATCAGAAGACTTGGATAAAGTCTTAATGCCCAGAAAGAGGAGAGAATTTGTCAGTCACAATCTTATATACTGTGTGTGTATCATAAACTCTTCAAGACAATACCGTACATTAAAAATTTTTTTAACAATCGTCAAAAGAAATTAATAACAAAGGAGCTACAACATTCTTGCAAAACAGCTGTATAAGTGACACATGTTCGTAGTTTTCTTATGCAAGTGTCTATTTAACCTTCATTTTTAATTATATTTTCATAAGATTCTGACTGACAAGGCCCCTCCTCGTCTAAATTCTATACATAAATGCATTAAAGAATGGCACAGGACAGGTGGAAATTGCTAGATTTCTACATTTTTACATGAAATAGTACAATATTAGCTACAAATAGATAGAAAAGCTAAGGACATATATTCCAACATATTTTATAATCCTTCATGAAACCCTAAAAATTAATAAAAGTATAGTTCAAAAGTCACTAGTTCATTAAAATTGAATTTAAAATATTTAAATAATTCAAATTAGACAAGAACAAAGTGTCAAGATGACAACGTTAAAAGTAATCTCACCAATAATTACTTTAAACGTGGTTTAAAGTACTTTAAAGTGCTTACTTCAGTTACATTTGTCATGCTAGTTTTTTTGAAAGGCAAGTTAATGCTGGCTACCAGCAAATTTGGAAAACACGACATAGTCATATGTATAATTGATAATAGTTTTAGAATAAATGAAATAAAACTTGACAGATTAAAGAAGAAATAAACAATTCCATAATTGTATTTGAAAGTTTTAACACTCAGCACCAAATAGTAGAACAACTAGACTAGATACTATTCAGTAAGGAGAGAAAGTGGAGTGTACAGAGCAGAGAAGGAGGAGGTAGTGCAGGTGAATGAGGTAATGGGAATGAATCATGCCTGAATTTATGGAGGGAAACCAAACCAAGTTCACTACCAGATATGTCTAACTAGATTGAGTCAAATATAGAGAATTAATTGAAAATGACCACAATGGATGTGACATAAGATATGACAAAGAAATATCCGTGGTGGCAGGAGAAAGAGAAGGTGTAGAAGAGCAAACCTGGTCATTTAAGTAGATTACCCAGTCTTTACTGGAAATATCTCCAATATCACTGCCACACAGGAATCTCATGTCACAACACATTGTTCTAGACCAGGAATAAGTGGAAATGACAGACAATCACTAAAAATAGAGCGGTAAGGGGAGAAACAACATGAGTAGACTTCAAGACTGCAAAACACACTTCCCAAAACATATGAGTAAATCCTCTAGAAGAAATTATAAATCAACTTAATAAATGGAAATGAATTCACCTTCAATAATATGAGCAATTGGTCAATTCTTAAGTGATTCAATATTTATGTTTGACAATACAATGTGAAATATAATAATGGAAATGAAAAAAATAAATGAGTTCTAGATGAATGCAAATTATAAAATCATTTTCTGAGTTTCTACAGAGAAAATATTTTTAAATGTGTAAGAGAATTTCAGAGAGATAGACCAAGAAACTCCAACTTAAGCGGTATCCCACAGAAAAATTAAATGCATAATAAGTCAGATAATAGCTTCAGTAAACAATACCTAAGAACTTCTAGAATCCGAGAAAGGCAAGAATCCTCTCCTTGAAATGTAGTACCTGCACTTAGTGAATCTCCACTTAGTAAAATCAAAATGAATCACTGACCACATAAGACTAAATTTGTCTTCAACTACAATGTATGTTATCAAATAGTAGTATCTTCAAATTGTGAAATAAAAACAGTGAGTAGAGACTATTATATGCAGTTGAAATATCCTTTACATAAAATGGTACATATATTTTTTTTCTGACATAGAAACCTATAAGAGGTCACTAACCAAAAAACTCACTAAAAATCTTTAAAGAACTTATTCAGCAAAAAATAAATATGAAGGTAAAGTGAAGTGTTGGGATATA
Source organism: Uropsilus gracilis (assembly GCA_004024945.1). Lineage (NCBI taxonomy): Eukaryota > Metazoa > Chordata > Mammalia > Eulipotyphla > Talpidae > Uropsilus > Uropsilus gracilis. The sequence continues at coordinate 25,942 of PVHY01013641.1, read as the reverse complement.
AAAGAAATCACAGGAAACACAGAAATTAGTGAAATAAATTAATTCTAGCAATTATAAAAAATAATAGCTATAGCTAATATCTTTTGCAAAAGGGGTGGAAATTCTAGACAATAACAAGATGAGTAGAAGAAATTCAGTAAATAATTCAAGCATGTCAAGTATTATGCCTTACTCTATCCATTCACTTAATTCACCAGATTTTTTACAGAATGATTAATATGTACTAGATATTATGGTAGGCTTTGGAAATAAGTGAGCAAACCGAAAAATGCCATGATGGAATTTACATTCCAGTAGGAAAGTAAAACAAAAAACAAAATGTGCTATGTGACCTTTAAGTGCTTTAAGAAAAAGCATAGAGAGAAAGTAATGCTATTGAATATGTTTAGACTTTGTGTGAAAAATATGGAATTCAATTTGATATAGTTATTTCAGGAATTATTTAAAATAACAAAACCAATGAAGCAAAGAGGAAATTAAAAGATTTTAGCAGATGGATTATTCCCTGTTTGGTAGCTAAGATGTTTCCAGGGCTAAATAAAGACTGTATTTTGGTGGTTGGAACTCATGGCTGAAGTTCTTTAATGACTAAGAGTTAGGAGGCACAGTGTGACTGTAAGAACTTTTGAACTGGTTACCAAAATCCAAGTGGCATTGATTTGTTGAAGAGGGAAGGTTTTCAGAAACACTCAAAGTGAATGCATTTATTTATATGTTTGCTTGTTTTATTTTGCATTGTTATCTTTCTACCCCAGGGTTCTCCCACCACCACCCATGAATCATTGTCTTAAACTTTTGTGACAATCCCCCCCCCTAATTTCCCTGTTCACCCTCTCATGCTCTATGCTTCAATTCTGCTGACAGTTTTAAATTTTTCTTGTCCATTTGTGTGTATCTTTCATTCTTTAAAATTATATATACATATATTTCACATCTCTGTGTTCACTGGTGTTCACCCACCACCTCCCTTCCCTGACCACCCCTTTACTCCTTTTCCCCAACTGTGTTCTTTAGTTTGGTCATTAGCTTGAATTAACTTGTTCTCCAGGCCTTTTGTTTGTTTTTCCTATGTTCCACATATTAGTGAAACCATTTGTTTTCTGTCTTTTTCTTTTAGACTTGATTCTGCCATTATGATTTCTTCTAGGTATATCCATGTGACTATAAATCCATCAAAATTGTCATTTTTAATTGATGAGTAATATTCCATTGTGTAGATATACCACATTGTTTTCATCCATTCATCTGTTTTGGGATATTCGGGTTGTTTCCATGTCCTTGAAGTTATAAATAGTGTTACAGTAAACATCCGAGTACAGGTGTCCCTTTTTATAAGTATTGTGGACTCCTTTGGGTAGATTCCCAATAGAGTGATTGCTGCATCAAATGATAGTTCCATTTTCATTAATTTGAGGGTCTTACAAACTGCTTTCCATAGTGGTTGGACCAGTTTACATTCGGACCACCAGTGTAAGAGTATTTCTTCCATTCCACAACCATATCACCATTTGTTATTGCCTGTTTTTGTTTTGTTTTGTTTTGTTTTTGATGTGGACCATTCTGACTGGTGTAAGGTGGTATCTCATTGTGGTTCTGATTTGCAGCTCCCTAAATGCTAGTGATGTTGAGCATTTTTTTCATATGCCTGTTGGCCATTTGTATTTTCTCTTTAAAGAAGTGTCTTTTTAGTTCCCACCATTTTTTGACTGGGCTTCTTGTTTTGTTTTTGCTAAGTTGTGTGAGTTCCTTGTATGTCTTTGTTATCAAACCTTTATAACTTTAGTGGAGGGCAAAAATTTTCTCCCATTCAGTTGTTGGCCCTCTTTCTGTTTTTTTTCTGTTGTCTCTTTTGCTCTACAGAAGCTTTTTATTTTGATGTATTCCCAGCTGTTTATGTTTTCCTTCATTTTTTTGCCAGCTGTAAATGTGTCCAAATATGGATTTCTGAAATATAATTCATGGAAGGTTTCACCTCAGTTTTCTTCTATGTGTTTTACTATTTCAGGTCTTACAGCCAAGTGCTATACATGGTGAGAGAGAAATGTCTTCTTTCACTGTTTTGCATGCTTTGACCCAGTTTTCCCAGCACCATTTATTGAAGAGACTGTCCTTATTCCAATGTAAGGGTTTCACACCTTTGTCAAAGATTAGTTGACTATATATGTCCAGTTTTATTTTAGGGTACTCAATTCTGTTCCATTGGTCTGATGATCAGTTTTATTATGGCTATGTAGTGCAATTTGAAATCTGGAATAGTAATACCTACATTCTCTCTTTTTCTGGTCAGGAGGCTTTTTGATATTCATGGTCTTTTGTTATTCCATAGGAACTTCTGTAATTTTTGTTCTCTCTTTGAAGAATGTCATAAATTTTATAGGGATTGCATTGAATGTGTAGATTGCTTTTGGTAGGATGGCCATTTTGATGATGTTAATTCTTCCATTCCATGAGCAGGGAATGTCTTTCCATTTCTTTATGTCTCCTTTTTATCTCTTTTAGCAGTTTTAAAGTTTTTTTTTTTGCATACATCTTTCACATGTCTTGTTAGTTCTATTCCCAGGTATTTAAATTTTTTTGTTGTTGCAATGGTAAATGAATTGTTTTTTTAAATTTCTTCTTCTGCTGCTTGACTTTTTGTATGTAGGAAAGCTACTGTCTTCTGTGGGTTGATTTTATAACCATCTACCTTACCTGGTTTATTGTTTCAAGAAGTTTTTCTGTGGTTTTGGGGGGACTCTCTAAATAGAGAATTATATCATCTGCATATAATAAATAATAGCTATTATCCCTTTTATGTCTTTCTCTTGCCTTATTGCCCTAGGTGGAATTTCCAGTACAATGTTAAATAGTGGAGATATGGGTATCCTTTCCTGGTTCCGTATCTCACTTGAAATGATTTCAGTTTTTCCCCTTTTAAGAAGATGTTTTTTGTAGGTTTGTCATAGATGGCTTTTGTTATGTTCAGGTATTTCCTCTTATGCCCAATTTTTTGAGAGCTTTTATCATGAGTTGATGTTGGACTTCATCATATGCTTTCTCTGCATCTATTGATATGACCGCATAATTTTTGGTTTTCTCTTTTTTGATGTGGAAGATTATGTTAATTGATTTCCACATGTTGAGTCATCCCTCTGCCCTAGGATTAATCCCACTTGGTCATGGTGAATAATGCTTTTCATGCATCACTGGATTCAATTTGCCAGTATTTTATTTAATGTTTTTGCACCGGTGGTCATTAGGGAAATTGGTCTATTGTTTTCTTTCTTCATGTTGTCTTAATTTGGTTTTGGTATGAGTGTGATATTTGCTTCATAGAATGTGTTTGAAAATTTTCCTTCTTTCTGAATTTTTGGAAAAGCTTTAGTAATGAAACCATTATTTCATCTTCGAGTGTGTGGCAGAATCCATTTGTGAAGCCGTGTGTTCCTGGACTCTTTTTTTAAAGGAGAATTTTAATTATAGCATCAATTTCACTGCTTTTGATTGGTTTGTTTAGGTTCTCTACTTCTTCTTTGTTCAGTTTTGGGTAGTTGTATCTTCCTAAGAATCTGTCCATATCATCCAGGTTGTTGTATTTGTTCTCGTATAGATGTTCATAGTAATCTCTGATTATTCTTTGACTTTCTAATATGTCTGTTTTAAAATCTCCTTTTTCATTTGTGATCCTTCTTATTTGAGTGTTGTCTCTTCTTTCTTTGTGAGAGGTCCCACCGTTTCAGGCCTCTATGGGAGTTGCTCGGCTGCTGCCAGACCTCCCTGCCCTCACACCTTGATTCTTTGTGGCTAGTAGCTCTCTATCAGCCTTAGACCCTTATTACTTCTGGCAGGGGCTCTGGGCATCCCAACTCACCTGATTACATGTGTGACTGAAGAGGAATACTCTCCTGTTTGCTTGCAGTCTCACAGGGGTCCTGCTTCAGGTCTCTATGAGGGTCGCTGGGTTGCTGCCAGACACCCCTGTCCCCATGCTGGATCTCTGTGGCTAGTGTCTATCTTCTCTTCCTATTTTGTTTTTTTCTCTCTTTTTCCTTTTTCATCATCTCTATTTATGTATCCTCAAGTATACTGATTCATTCTTTTATTTCATCTAATCTGCTTGCATGTCTTTTCCCTGTGTTTTTGAGCTCCTCTATTGTTCCTCAATATTGTTCAATATTGTTCCTCTTTTCATTTCTTTCTTAGGGATTCATTCTCAATCTTCAGTTCATCAATTATGTTATTCTTATGTATGTATTCTTTTTCATATTTTTTCTACATCTCTTAATTCATTAAATGTGTTTTTTCCTTTTTTCTGAGTTTTTCATTATTTCTTTGAACACTTTCATCATCTTGAATCTGAGTTCTTTGTCTGACATATAAGACTTTTCTTCAATGTCAACCTTGTTGGTTAATGGAGATTGTTTTTCCTTTGATGACATATTGTTTCTCAAAGGACTTGCTTGGGTATTTGCATTTTTCTTCCTTCCTGTGCTTTGCTTTCAGAATTGTTCTACATATTGCACAACTATGGCCTTAGTATTAATTGGCATATTGATTGGGGTTCATTACCAGGTTGTGGTTAATTCCATCTTAATGTATATATTGCTTTGCATTATTGTGATTTCTTCTGTCTTGTCTCTGAGTAGCTATGGTGGTTAATTTCTGGACTTTCCATTCCTTTCTTTGAGTTACTTTGATAACATTCAACAAAACAATTTTTTTCTTTCACACTGTTAGTTTCTTAAGATTTTATTTTGTTTATTTATTATTTATATCTGCCACATTTGTGTTGTTGTGTGTCTCTTTCTTCTGTTGTGTATTTCCTTAGCTTCTTTATCAGTGCCCAAGAGTTTCAATGCAGCTCTGGGAGAATGCTCTTCTCACCTCCAGCAGGCAGGGACTGGTTGGCATGGCAGATGTTTGTGTCTTTTAAATGTGTTTGATTGTCTCCTGAGGACAAACAAACAATTGTGGGCACAATGTTCCATAGATGTTTAGAGTCTAAACTCCCTCATATCTTTTGTAAAAGGTTAGTCTTTAAAAGAATTGTATTCCAAAGAACTCTCTCAATAAGAAATGAAGGGAACCTGTAAAATTAAGATGGATGCTATTGAGGATCTCAAGCTCCCAGTTTCTGAAGCTAAAAAACCCATTATTGGGCTTCCACCCTTACTGGAGATGTGTTGCTTCAACAAAAATGGAAAATAAAGATGCTGTAGCAGCAGGGAAATAAATATGGGACTGTGTCCCTAGGGTGCTGGATAAAGGTGGAGAAGCAGAGCATTAAGTTGGATAGTACCCTAAGAGTAATTCTCCCATTGTTTGGGATTTAACACTGACAATTTTTTTATGTTTCAAATGTGAATGTGATGGGTTTATTTTATCTTACTCTGATGCAAAACCAAAGATTCCACTATTGCACACAGACAATATAATAACAGGTCATGAAAAAGTGATATGGGACATGCAGGATGTGATGTACATACTGGAGGATCAGGTCATTTCCTTTATAACATGACACTACATTGGTACTGAGGAATACTTTTAAAAATAACACTGCAAAACTGAATTGAAATCTGGCACAAACACTGACAACTTCCAAGCATGTCTTCAAGCATGGACTCACAATCTCTAGACTTCACTGGGGAGGATCACAATCCTTTAGAAGAGTAAAAAGTTCAAACTTTTGAAATTTCACAGAAGACATTCAAGGTTAAAATATAGTGTTTCTCTTCACCTCCACAGACAAATCTGATGCTTTACTCATAACCATATTAAGCTTCTAGTTCAAACCCTAATTCAACCTTCTGACCTCCTGCACTGAAATTCTTTCTTTTGATTAAAGCTGATAGGGTCAGCTTAACTCTTAGTCAAAGGCTCTAAGTATAACCCACTCCAATCAGGCTGGCATTATTTACTTTAGCAGATAAAGTTCTACAATCCAGCTTGTATCCAGCAGTGAGGCTGAAATGGTTGTTGTTACTGTCAGCTGTCCAGGCAAGGTTTATTGGTGTTTATTGATGTTTCTCATTAACCTTCTGATAGGTAGACCCTCCAAATTCAATGCTGTCATTCACATGAGTGTGCAGCTGGAAGTCTGAAGCCTCGCAACCCAGGGTGAAATTATACTGTGACAATTTGTATTTAACTGTGTCAAAACTCATCTGATAACCAGCAAGCCAGCCTCGCCAACCTTCAATGGACAGGAATTGTGGTAATAAGATATAACATGATTCTTAGAGGGTCACAAATAGAAATCCAAGATCGTATGATGAAGAAATCATCCAAAGACTCAGAGAAGTGTGCATACTAAAATTGATTTGCTATGTAATGCTATAATGTCTGACTATCAATGGTGTACCTAGGACTCTGTTAACCAAAGTGCTGATGCCTATGCTATGACAAGAACAGCATCAATAATGAGAATCTCAGTCATGTACCCTCTGTAAATCAGAGTTAATGAAAAGAGGACATGGCATAAAACTAAGCTCCCCGATGAACAGAAGAATAAGATCTCCAATAATATAGGCTCTGTGGCAAAGCTTATCATTCAGAAGCAGTTCAGGAACAATAAAGAGTGACATCCAAATCTTCCCAGAACCTAATGTAGTTTACATTTCCACAAGATGTTTATTGCTGTACCCATAAAACTATCTAAACTCTTACACTGTTTTTCACCATAAAATCAGAAGTGAACTGAGTATTTTTGACATTTTGTAAATTTTCTCCTATTTCCATAAAACATATACATATATTTGTATATATACATATGAAAAATATATCTCTCACACACACACATATACACATACACATACACACACACACATATATATAGATATCTATCTATCTATCTATCTATCTATCTATCTATCTATCTATCTATCTATCTATCTATCTATCTATCTATCTATCTATCTATCTATCTATCTATGAAAATCAGACCAAAGTAAGAACCTGGGATTCAAGGAATAATGTGGCATTTGAGTTCCCTGACTCACCCATTCCCACCCAGATTAGGTACCATAGGAGCAAGCAACATAGAAATAGCAATGATTACAAACAGCAAAAAAATGCATGGCTTCTTTTATTTGCAAGTAAAGCATCATAACTAGAAGAACATTAATTTCCTGTTGTGCTTGAGAAATAGGTGCAATGAGATTAGGTATAAAGGTGACAAGTATGAGAATCAAAGGCAATTCAGATGATGAACCATAAGCTTTTAATTGTGATATTTATGATTTGGTCTTATTTACTATTGCCCGTGCACACATCTTTGCCAGTGGTGACAGACCAATAATTAAATAAGTTTTCTGAACATACATATATTTTGATTGTTTACTCAATAACAAAATTATTATGACTTAAAAATAAACCAGTAACTTCAGGAATAAGTTAACTGGAATTTCTTAGTCTCCCTTAAATGGAATACAATGACTCCTTACTTAATGTCCCCAAAAGGTTCTTGGAAACCAAGATTTTAAGCAAAGCATGTTCTGAAATATTTTATATAATAGATTAAATAACTTTTTAAATGTTCCTTTGCTATTAAATTTATGAGAAAAAATAGCTGCTAAAGTTTAAAAATCAAATTTCATTATAAGTAACTATTGCATTCTGCTTCATGTAATAAATTAAGATGATTTATTTATACTTGTTTTAACTTTAATTCCTTTGAGGTTCATGTAGTAAATTAATGTAAGTTAATGTTAAGTCAATATTAACTTTAAGTTAATGTTAAAGTTTATTAACATTTTCAATTGGTGAATTTCTTTAATGGCATATAAGTAGAAAATTGAGATGCTATGAAACTAAGTGTTTAAATAAATAATGAAATTTCTGATAAGTGAATGCAAAAATAGAAAAAACAGTATGAATTTGGGTTTGTTGAAAGATATCTGTGTAGCACTGGCTGCTAAAGGGAAGGTGAGAGTTACAGTGAACTTCAATTTGCAGCAGTTTTGGAATACTCTCTTTTTTGATATTTCTTATTCAGAGAGTATAATGTTTAGAATTATGTCTCCAGCTGCTAAGGTTTCTATAAGATTTGAAAAACCCTCAATACTAGAACTGACAGGAACCCAAATGTTTCTAGATGTCTGATTCTGAATCTCTTTTGAGATGCCAATGCCTCAAAGTAAATCATGTGACAGAGATTAGGTGCTGAACTCACCAAAATCACAAAGGACCCTGAAATCACCTTAGATCCTCACCAAAACAAGTTCAGAATTCCAATTTTATAAAGCATCATACCAGGATCACATGTATTCTAGAGTATCTTTATTCTATAATTTAATTGTAACTTATAAAATAATTACATTATACTTATAACTTTTCTTCATTTTTAAACAACAAATATTAAATATAATTTCAGCCATTATAAGGTAAAGTTTGTATATATACAATTCGCAGAAGGAACTTTACATTGCAGCATATCATATTGTTTTCATTGCTACACCCCAATAGAGTTCAAAGATTGTATGTTTTTGTTTGTATTCTGTGAGTTTATAGAATTATCCTTCCCCTATCTGCATGAGATTTGTGTTAAGAAAAAAATGACAGGGGATTTCTTTGCAGTTCCAGAGACTCTCCTTTCTCTCTCTTCTACTCCTCTTCACCAGCTGCATTACAATCTCATGAACCTCTTTCATTCACAGTTTTCTGCTGCATGATCTGCCTGAGTCTGATTTGAGGTTTTCCACTATGTAAAAATCAACTTTTTCAACTTTTTCTTTTCTCCATTCCCAGGTTTCAAACTTCAAAGATATTCATTTATTTCTACCTCATTATTTAGAATTGTATACATCTATTTCTGAATCCAAGAGCATTTTGTTCAGCTCACAGTGTAATAAAAGTGAGAAATGAAACCCGCAGTGGAGAAACAGGAAATGGTTTGTTCACAGCTCCAAGCAGCATCCAAATTTTTGCTCTCTGAAGGTGAATGTCTCCAGATCCCACATCACTGTCTAATCTCATAAAGTTCCAGAGAAGTTTGTGGAGGGTCTTGTTCATTCCCAGAAACTGGACCTTCCTGAGACTCCATGGTCTGAACATGTGAGACTGAGTATTTACCAGTCAAAGGCTTTCAATGACATCTGTTTCACCTTTATCAGATTCCAAAAATATTCAGAAGGAAGACTTTTTGAGACAATTTACCAAAAAGAAGTATATTTTTTACAGAAAGATGATTAAGTTAGTTTTGTGATATCAAAACCTGGAAAAGTCAATAATTTATTGTAAAAGCAAAGGGTAATATATTGTTTTATCATCCTTTTGAAATTCCATTATTTGAAGAAAGGTAGAACTTTGTCTAAGAGTGTTCAACAAGATTTCAATTCTATATATTTTATCCTTTTCTCCTACCATATTGCAAATTGATCTGACTCCTTATATTTTTAAATACTCCTTTTAACATGATTTATTGATGTAATGACAGTATGACAGTGATATAATATTTCTTATTCCACATATGAATATTAAAGAAGGGTTTTTGAATTTCAGATTAACTTCTCTACACTGTGTATCCTAAACCAATTCTTACATTGTGCTACACTATTTTAGCACCTTCAAGTGAAATATTATTCAATATAATTCATAACTTTTCTTACCTCCCAAACTAATATAAGTATAGGTGTATGATAGTAAACTACTGATGAGAAATTATTCTTAAATAATGACCTTCTGAGAACATTACAACTTGCTCTGGTTACTACTCAGTCAAAGTCAAACTGTTAACTTAGTTCTTGCTATGTTAAAGTCAAAACACTGGAAACACATGAATAGGTCTATATACTTTCATCTATAATACTTTTAAATAGCTCTTTTCAATTTAAGTCAATTATAAAACTAACATTAATATAGCCATGTTTGTGTGTAATACAAACATGTAATACAAAAATACAGAAAATTATATCATGCACACCAGAGTTCACCTTCAGGCCATATATAGGGACTGTAGCTGGAGTTGGAAAGGATGTGGCCTGATCTGCACAAGAGTCTCAGGAAAACCCACTTGTCAACTTAGTGACTCAAGTCTCCTGGAGTATTGAGAGAACTTCCTTGTCCACCAAAGTCTTCTTCATATATGTCAGCATCTGAATCCACAACACAGCAGCACAAAAGAAAGCTCAACTAGAATCACTATACTCAACCTTAACTCCAGGGACAAGTAGGGAAGATTTGAGGAGAATTGATGGATGTCTTCTTTACTTTCCTTGGGAAGAGAGTGAGCTGCATCTAGGTTGAGACCAGGAAAATATTCACTTTTCCACATGGTGGAAGCTCAATGTCCAGATTGACAGCAAAAGATCTTCAGGCTGTTAAGGATGACTGCTGGTTTTCCAGCGTTTTCCTCCTGTCTGAAACAATCTAATTGAGGACACCCAGGGTCAGTCAGAAAAACATCATCAAAGCTCCACTTTTCAGTTCATAATTGTGACAGGGACCCCTTCAATTCTAAGAAATGTACAAATGTACTTACTGCTGATTAACCGTGAGTGAGGTGGGGAGGGCAGCATGTGAATGAGTCAGAAGGACAGAAACTGAGGCAGCAGCCGAAGAGCCTAACAGACAGGGAAAGTTGGATGGAGAGGCTTGATCACTGCTTGTCAGATTTGCTCAAGCTCACAGACATACACCTGCACTGTTTCACCTTTTGTATTTTCTTGAGCAGAAAAGGTGGGTCCAGCCCAGGACATTCGAGCTCCACAAGGACTGAGGTGATGCGTTGGGGTTTGCAGAAGGCACAAGACTGGAAGGACTCCTCCTCCTTCTTTACATGCCTTGGAATATAAAAGGAGTTACACTGCCCATAGCAGAAGCGGTTGAGGATGGTGCGGCTACGGCAGCCCTCCTCACTGACTGTCTGCCTCAGAGGCTGTGTCTTGCACCAGTCACTCTTGAGGTACTTGCGTTCAGTGACCACTAGTGCCTCCTCACTGGAAGCCAACACCTCCTTGATCTGAAGCTGCCATCTCTCTGAGTTGTTGCTGCTGCTGTCCTTGTAAGGCGAGGGGATGGCTCCTGCGGGTCGATTCTTCCGGGCTTTTGCCGCTTTTACCAGTGTAGTCACCAAGAACAAAGACAGAGAAAGCTTCCAGAAAAACCTGCAATGAAAAAAGAGAAGGGTTGGTTGGCTTGGAAGATAGTTGGGCATATTGCTTCCTTTAATTGCTTTCTATTTTTAAATGGAGGAGCTGCAGTTAGTTGGAATAGGCTGATTGCTAGTTTCCAGTGGCTGGCTGCTGTCCGCAATTGAAAAAACTGAAAAAAAAAGATACTCACTGAGACCAAGATGGTATCCTGAATACTGCCCCACACAAAGTAGGTGCAATTTATCTATATAGATACTATATAATTACTATTAATGCATATATTTACTATATATATAATCTATAGTGCATCATGAGAACTTATACTTCAAACATTTCAGAATTACAAAGCAAAGGCTGTTACAAAATAGCTTAAACTAGTTTGCAGAAGTACCACCAAGTACATTTTGGTATGTGGTATATTTCTGGTATAAGGGTACCCAGTCCTAAGTGCTTTATATGTATATCACTTTGAACCGCAAAAAAAATCATTAAGTTGGGGGTGGTATTATCTCTACCTAGGAAACAAGAGCACAGAGTTTGAATAATTAGTTCAATGTTGCACAACTAATAAGGAAAGACACAGGATTTGTTTTATTATGTTTATTGAAGTTAATATTTACAATATTATATGTTTTAGGGGTGAATGTTTATACCTCAAAATGTATACTCTCATATCAGACCCACTACCCAACCACCCATAAACCTCCAACATATTCCATTTGCTCCTCACCCTTTGCTTCCCCTAGCCACAACTCAGTTTTCTAGTCAGATTTCAAAGATTTATTCTTTTTCTTTGTTTTATTATATTCCACATATGAATGAAATAAATAATTTCTGTGCATGTCTTTCTTCTGATTCATTTTGCTTAACATAATTCTCTCTCCAGTTCTATTCATGTCACAAATGGCAAGATATCATTTTGTATAGCTGAGCAGCATCCCAGCTCCTGCCCATCATAAAATCTGGTTTTATATAATATATATATTTTATATACAACAGATATATAATATAATATAATTATATGTAAATATATATTTAATATAATTATATATAAATAATATAATAAATATAATATATAATTATATTGTATATTGTATATATAATATATGTATATATTTTATATACAACAGATATGCATATATAGTTGTTGAGATATATGAGATATCTCATAATATATGAGATATTCATATATTATGGAAATTAAACTCTTGTCTGATGTATGATTTTTCAAATATTGTCTCCCAGTCAGTACTTTTTATTTTGACAATTGGTTTATATTAGCTTTTGTTTCTCTTGCTGTTAGAGACATAACCACAAAGAAGTTTTTACAGCCTTAGAGACTTTGTATTTCTGTAGTAATGTCTCCTTTTTCTTTTATGATTTTGAGCTCCCCTTCTTTTTCTTAATGAATTTGGTCAAAACTTTGTCAATAATGTTGAATTTTTCAAAAAATTGTTTTTTATATCATTGATGTTTTGCTGTTTGCTTCTTTTTTATTTTGTTTACTTCTGTTTTAGTTTTGAAAAATCCTTTTCCCTTGTTCTTTCTGTTTCTTGTTCATTTAGGTATAAGATTGCATTATTTATTTGATATTTTTCTATTTCTTCAGATGAAACATTGCTGTTAACTTTCCTCTTATATGGCTTTTTTTGTATCTCAAACATTCTGCCATATAATATCTTCATTCTCATTTATTTCAGATACTTTTTGATTTTTTCTTTAACTTCTTTAACAGCCCAATCGTTGTTTAGTAGAATATTTCATTTCCACATGTTTGTACTTTTTCCACACTTTGTCTTGTGGTTGGTTTCTAACCTCATGCCACCGTGGCCTGAAAAGATGTTTGGCATCTTTTCATGGTTTCTATTTTGTAATTTTATTGAAATTTGTTTTGAATACTAACATGTTCTATCCTTGTTTTTTGATCTCTGTTATTGTTTTAGGATCCAAAGCAAGTGAATCTGCTTATGGGCCTAGTAAAGACTGTTTTTTAGTCATTGTTTTCCCCTGACTTCCTTTTCTCAGTTCCCTCTGATCCTTAATGAAGTGGTTCCAAGTGTTCATCTCTACTGTTCTGAACCATAGAAATGGGTGTTAGGCAAAAACCATCCCCTTGTTTTCCAGGAAAGTGATCCACGCATCAAGGATGCTTTCTATGTGTCATACCCCATGCCCCCCACACACAACCAGCCCCCAATGTGATTTCTTCTAAGAACAGTTCTGTTTCACCAATCCCTCTGGGTAATGCCTATATCCTTTGTTGTGGAACCTCCATTCATTGGGTTTCAAAAATGCTTCTATGTAGGACACTAATCTTCTATTGTCTACGTTACCTTCAAAATACTTTATGATTTCAGATATTCTAGTATTTGTGCCAGATATCTGCCTCTGGTGCCATAAAAATTAGTTTATTATATGCATGGGCATAACTAGTAAAATAAAATAAAAATATATGCTAATGAAAAGCACACAAGTTTCTTAAAAATTGGCATTAAAGACAGGCATGGGCAGATTATGAATATTAATATGTCTGTATGGTTTACATTTGCATAAAATAATATTTCAGATCTCTACAATGATATTTAAATAAACTGAATAATTCAAGTGAATAATGAATTATGTTATACAGAAAACCATTTTGCTGTCATGAAATAAAAATTTCCAAAAGCAGTATGAAAACTACCATAATCAATACAATGCTTATCATACAGATGAGTTTGTTTAGTCTGTAAATTAGGGAGCCATAACAAAAGTTCAGGAGCCATGACAAACGTTCAGTGAAGTAGAGAGAAGCTATGGTGTATAAACAATGTCTTTTAAGAAGCAAAGTAGACTCTGACTGATGTGAAAGATGTACATTAATATATAACTTACAAATTTTATTGTTTTATGCTCACTATCTACAAAGGATAATAATATTCTTCAATAAATATGATTCTTTTAACATGTATACCCCCAAAAGACATGTGTATATATATATATATAAACATTATTTAGTTATATGATGCATATTAACACACTTAATATATAGCAGGCATATATGTAATAGTGGATAGATCTAATATCTCTATTTGATATACTAATATATATACTAGAAGATATATCAAATATATGAATAACTGTCAAATATGCTCTTGCTAGTAAAAATAGCAAATATTTATTGATGTTGAAAATATATAATACACTAACAGTTTCTTTTCATGTATAAACATAATCATCAGAATTCTATGAAATAAGTATTATTATATCTTTGATATTATTATTTTATGGAAGAGGAAGCTGAGGTACTTAAAGGCTCAATAACTTTCAAACACTACACAGAAAATATTTAAATTCATGTGCTTTGGTTTCAAGAAGTATAGCTACCTTAGTTGAAAATATTTGTGTTAAAATGTTGACATGTATGATATGATACTGTACTCTTATCAGGCTTACATTGAAACATACAGATAAAATTTTGCAAGCAAGGAAACTAAAGAATTACATGTTCTAAATAATTGAAAATAAAACCTGCCAATTAAAAATACTACATTCTGTAAGACTTTCAGATAGGAGTGAGAAATAAACCCCTAACAAACAGAAGCTGAATTTGAAAGCTCTAGACCTCCCTTACAAGAAATGTTGACTGATTTTTTTTAACAAACCCTATCCACTTGCATTTCTGTTGTAATACAAAAGTTAGTTCATTTTTCTTGTAAATAAATATTTCACATCTTCCTAATTTACTCATTTGTCTCTGTGCACTTAGATTGACTACATAGCATGATTCCTTCTAATTTCATCCATATAGTTGCAAATGACCTAAGTTTGTCTTTTTTGACTGATGAATAGTGTTCCATCATGTACATATACTACAGCTTTCTGTACCATTCATTGCTTTGGGGGCATTTGGGTTTCTTCCATATCCTGGCTATTGTAAATAGCACCGCAATAAATATCTGGGTGCAGGTGTCTTTTTGGATTAGCGTTTTTGTAATCTTTACATAGATTCCTAGAAGTGAGATTGCTGGAATGGAAGTTTCATTTCCAGTAGTTTAAGAGGTTTCCACGCAGTTTTCCATAGTGGCTGGCAGTTTGCATTCCCACCAGCAGTGTAAAAGCATTACTTTCTCTCCACATCCATGTCACCATGTCAGTACTCGCAGTTGTCCATTCTTTCTTTCTTTCTTTTTTTAAATATGGGTCATTCTTACTGGTGTAAGATGGTATATCATTGTGGTTTTGATTTGCATTTCCCTGATGATTAGTGATAATAAACGTTTTTTCATATGCCTATTGACCATCTGTATTTCCTCTTTGGAGAAGTGTCTTTTTAGATCTTTACCCCATTTTTTGCTGGGCCTTTTGTCGTATTTTTGTTAAGTTGTGTGAGTTCTTCGTGAATCTTTGCTATCAGGCCCTTATCATTTGTTCCCACAGTCTATTAATTGCACATGAAGTGTCATTTAAGAATTGCCACAATTTCAGAAGGATCATGACAAGCATTGAGTACTGAACTCATTCAGTTCACAGATTTTATTATATTGCGATTCCAATATGCTCTTATAAAGAATGTATACCTATTTTAATTTTAATAATTTCCAAATTTATTAACATTCTGGGTAAAGACAACCAAAAGTTTGCAAGTTCTAAGCCAAGAAAGATTTAGAGTCAATCCCATGCCCAACTCTTTTTCAGCAATAGCATCATACATGTCTTTGATAGACTTAAATGTGCATGCTTTCATTGTGCAAGTACTGTTATCAGAGAGAACATAAAATATGCCCATATCAGTTTGGGACAAAAACCTTTAGAAATAAAGGTGTTATATGTATTTATTATTAACATGCACAATTTAAACTTTTTAAAACATTATTTAAATACCTAGCAATCACTCTCAGAAGTGATGTCTTACAGAAACCTAAGGAAAAAGTATGTGTCCCATTTTCAAGATCAAGAAGAGGGTGACCAAACCTGGATTATGAGACCAAGTGAGCCAACTCTCTGTTTTATCCCCTGTATCTCATTTCATTTCTGCTTCACACACAGCAAGATCTAGCATATCATGTCAGGGCAGGTATGTAGGCAAGAAGGATTTTGCTGTGGTGATTTACAATGTTGTTTCAAGGGCACTAAAGCAGTTGAGTTTTGGTATTTCCATGGCACATACTCCAGTGTCCCTTATTTTTCTGTAGGTCACCAAATATTACATGCCTCTTAAGTTCACTAGAAATCTGTATACACACATGGCTGTGGTTTAGTCAGGACCTGAATCTAGTAACCCTATGCCCTACATTGTTGTGAACCATTTTATTACTCAAAAATGGTTGGCATACAATTAATCTCTCAGGAATGCTGTCACAACAACTAGTGTCAAGAGTATGAGAGGGTACTCTATTTTACTTCACATAATTTACTTCACATATATTTGGCTTATAAAAGAATAAGCTAGCAAATAAGTTCTGTGGATTTTACTACCATCCTGTGATCTGACAATGTTATTAAATTGCAAGTGTGCTGGGAACTGTAAATATTGATGAGCTAAGCAGAGTAGACTGTGCAAATACAGGGGTAGTGGGAGTACTTTTCTCTTAGGTAAACACTCTGAGACTCAGCTTTTATAGATACCAGAACAAAGGATGCACATATCATAGTGATTCAGTACCTAAGTTTATTCCATTGAACCTTTTTAGATAAGAGCTTCAGTCATAATAATAGCACTGAATGATCTTTGTCAATTGATAGACCTAAATGAATAAAGACCAGGGTTATAGCTGAGATGGTGAGTTCACTTTCAGAAACACCTTGAGTTGTACAGGTAAGTCTGGAACATCATTAGGTTATACACAAATGGTAAATGGGAAGAGACTCAGACATAGTCACACTTAAGTATTCTTGGTCATCTTTGGAAGATTGAAAGTGCAAACAGAATCAAGCCACACACAAAATCTTCAAGATATGCCATGATGACCTTAACAAGGGTCTTTTAAAATCACTTACTTTTGATGACTATGATCTTTAGTAAATTATGGTCCAGGTTGAAAACTCAACAAAGTTGTATTGAAAACTTCCATAGCTATTTATTTACATTTGTTTATCACTATTTTTATGTTATAAGGAGAGAGATGATAATGGTAACAGACTTCATGGTCCATGAATGTAAAAAGCATTTAATATAGATCATGCCAAGTTCTACTCCAAATCTTTCACATGTAATTCAGTCATTACTTGTTTTTGAATTCTGGATCATTTATTTAGAAAAGCACCTCTCAAATTTAATATCTCTAGATATGAAATAAAAAGACTGAATATAGAGCAAATGTTATATGACTACCACCACAATTAAACTAATATTAAACATTTCCCATGTCTACTTTACTATAAATCTTCTGAACTATTCTGAGAAGATTAGAAAGTGCCTTGCAATTTCAAAATAGAATGATCAAGCATCCCACATGCCTCAAAAACTTGAAATCACAGTGAATTCATGTATTTTTCTAAGAGATGTTATTGAGTTACTTGGGACACTAACTATCATTTTGTCCTAGGAGTTTAATTTCATCTGGAAAAATTATATTACGCTCTTTAAGAAAGATTGTCAACCAAAGAAGAAATGATACTCTTATTATTTATATTTGGGTAGCAATTGTGTCATTTGATAATTAGTAATCAGAATTCTTACTCTTTGAAGAAATTGGTGGGGATAAATTCAGTAGGGAAATTTAACACTGAAGTAACGTGGCAGCATTAAAATTAGATAAAAATAAATTAAAAAGCATTAAATTAAATAAGAAAATGAGTGGGAAAGCACTTTAAAAGTTGTAAGCATATAAAAGTTGTAAACACATGATTGTGTTTCTCTCTAACACAATATTATTCTCTTGGGAATAAGAGTGAGGACATGGTGTAAGGACCCAAAGCTTCCCATCATGTGATTCTATTCGACTTACTCCCAATCTTCTGTATTCCCTGTAAAATGATGTTAATGTCACTTGCCACCACTGTTCCATATTACTGTTATGAGGAATTTAGTACTCAATTCAATTTGTAGTCCAAGAACTCTTTCAGTGAAATGACTCATTAGCTTTATTGAAAAGAAAGAAAGAAATCATTATGGATTTTATAGCTAGTGGCATTGTTCTTTGTAGACAGCTGGAAGAATCCTATTTTTCTTTTTCAAGTAGTTTTTATGTTATTGATCAAGAGATTAACATGTTGTAATTTTCTCACTCCTCAAACCCTTCCTTATTCTCTCCAAAGACTGCCTTGGATGTTTAGAGTAAAATTCTGAAATAGAAGATTTCCAGTTCTCAGAAAGCAATGTATAACTTTACATACATTAAAATTTTGAGATGCCTGTGAAAAATACTGTGGCAAACATAAAGAAAAGAAAAGTCCTGTCCCTGGAATATTCTCCCCCCTCTTCATCACTTAATCTCTTTTTCTGATTTTTCTTTTTCTGAAATCTTACAGGTTGTTGTTCTTCAAAGACTTTTCCATAAATTTTCTCATTCCATTTATTTGTAGTAAGACTTTCATTTGTGCTTATGACATCTTTGCTCATGACTCCCATATATTATACCCAACTGCCTACCAAACGTTCCCTGGATGTCCCACAGGTATCTGAAATTCTGTAAATTCCAAATCTCATAATATTGTTTTTATTCAAATCCTTTTCTGACAAATGCTTTCCTAATGAATAGAACAAAATTTATTCTTTTACTCATGCCAGAGGGTGAGAGCTAGAATAGAGCTTGTTAATTTTATACCTGAGCAGCATTATTCCTTTTGTTAACAAATCTACACTTTTATTTCTGTGTTGGCATTCACATTCCTTAAGAACACATTTACAAAACATGAATTGCAGATGGGTGTGGTGGCATGAACCTGTAATACAAGCACTGGGGGGCAAGAGGCCAGGGATCACTCGAGTTAACAGGTTTGAGACTCCCCTGGGCAACACAGTGAGATCTGATCTTAAAAAAGCTGTTGGGTGTGGTGGTGGGTGCTATAATTCCAGCTACCTGGGAGGCTGAGACTGGGATGAGTTTATGGGATAGGGATTGGGACTACCCTGGACAATATTGCTAGACCTAGTCTCAAAAACAAAACAAAACAAAACATGAATTCCTATGTTGATTGATACAGGTCAATTGGTTATACCATTCTCCTAACAAGTGATTGATTTAGGTATGACAATGATGCAAGTGTATCTACTAAGATATGAGGAACTGCCTCACAGGAAATGTTTTTACACACTCATAAAAATATACAAGACAGAAGAAATATCTGTTCTTGTTTTTACTTGGGATTATGCAAGGATTTGGTACCTGAAGCTATAGCAGCCCCCTTGGAATAAAAGTCAAATCTTTGCATTATAGATCACAAAGTGGAAAACAACCGAAGACTTGATTATATTGTTAGGCCATTAAGTCAACCGTTTCTGGAACTGATTACCTCTGTACTTCATGTCTATATGTTAATGAACTCTTTAGAATTTACATCACTTTCATGAGTAGTGGAGGCCTTCTTAATTTATCCTCCTACATGTTAAGTCTTTCAACAAGAACTTACCATTTTTCCTGCTTCCCAGTTAACCCCCAGGGTTACTATTTCTAATTTAATCCCTCATCACTGAATAGTATAACAATCTTTTCAATGACTTTGTTGTCTTCAGACTCATGCTCTCACATCTATCTTACAGAATCCTATAATAGTGAATGTTGTAAGATGCAGATCTGTCTATGTTAGTTATTCCTTTAAATTCCTTTAAATTAAATCTATTAAATTTGTTCCATCATTTTCAAAATCAAAGTCATTGGATTATCTATAAGAATTTTTGTGATTTTCTCACATTTTAGATCCCTTCATCTTACATCTTATAATTTAAACACACAAAATAAATGGGTTTTATCATAAAGAAGGCTATTTCCCACCTCCAAATATTTGTATAGTTACTTCTTTTGTCTGCATAATTGCATGCTGCGCATTTAAGTTTAATTAAAGTGCCACTTCTTTTATGAAACCATCCATATTTCCTTGTCCCATAATTCTTTCTGTCACCATATCTGCCAAAAAGGCACCATGAATACAGGTTTCTCTCCTGCACTGTAGTGAAAGCTATTGCAAGTCAGAGAATTTAATATTTGTTTCTTACAGCAAGTCTGTTGGAGGGTACACATGATGGTACCCTTCAGCAATTTCCAGAGAACAGTTTTCAGTATTTATTTACATACAAAGAACAGGCTAAATGAAGGCTAAATGTAGGTTTTATCCACATTGGCATATGAATGTATTATTATAAATATTAATTAGAAATTGTGTTAAAATTTCAGTAGCAGCAATACTTTTTCCACAGTCTTTAATGATTTTATATATATTTAGTCACCAAAATCTGAAGTACATACAACTATTGGAAGAACACTCAAAAATTTAATAGAATTTGTCTATGATTCAGCACTAATAATTTTTGCAGCATAATATACTCTTTTATTTCAGAATTTTTCAATTCTCTTTGTTCCACTGAACTAATGTTCTTTGTCATCATCATCTTTACCACTCTAACAAATTTTCTTGGTTAAAATGGTTTTCAAACTGGCATAAATATAGTCCTAGGGGTTACAGAAAGACCTTCTAAGAGATGTACATTCTAAGAGGTAAAGGGTAGTTTTCAGGAACTTGATATTCAAATCTTCACTCTCCATTTGTTCCTTTTTTTCTAAGAGATATGCTTGACAATACATCTAAAATAGAACAGGCATAAAAATGTATAATGTTGGGAATAAAAACAGCTATGGTATTTAGATATTTTTGTACTTAGTCTTTAAAGTCATTGTGAGCTATTAAAAAGAGTATAGCAAAATTTTTATTTTGAAATATCAAATTTATAGTATTTTTGCAAGGATATCCACAGCAAATTTTAGATGTTAGTCAAAAGGTTTGTGTTTGTAGAGATTTAGAGTTGGAATGTTAAGATAATAAAAAATTTAAATATATTATTATATTTTGCTAATAATTTTCAGTGTATGAAATTCACTATGGTCAGTAATTCATTCTTGAATTATTTTACATGTAAAAAATTTATGTCATAAACAAATGTTATGATAGTCTTCAACTTTGATTTCCTGTTCATACACTCAAATCTCCTGAATTTTACAACTTCTCTTGCAATTGTTATTGACAGTTTTTCAAAATATTCTGGTGGTTAATAGGTTCACAGAGGTCTGGAAAACCCCATTTTAAATAATTTAATTGAAACAAGAAATGCGGTTCGGTTGGTGTTAAATCTAAGGCACTCTGATCTTCTCAAGTTAGTTCCTTTTGGACACAGTGCTCAGATGTTTACCGCAGCACTATTTATAATTGCAAGGACATGAAAGCAACCTAAGTGCCCCAAAACAGATGACTGAATGAAAAATATGTGGTATATATATACAATGGAATATTACTCATCAATTAAGAATGACAAATCTGACGACTTTATGACAACATGGATGTACTTAGAAGAAATCATACCAGTGGAAACAAGTCAAAAAGAGAAAGGCAGAAGTCAAATGTTTTCACTAATATATGGGATATATGAAAAAATAAACAAAAGCCATGAGGAAAAGACAAAACATGCTAAGCACCAAACTGAAGCACACAACTATGGGCAGGAGGCAAAAGGGGGGGAGGGAGGTTTGAGGGGAGGGGAGGGGGCATAATGCAATGGGATTGCAATGATGTGAAATTTATATATAAATGAATTATTAAAAAAAAGTTAGTTCCTTTTGACAACTGATGTTGAATTCAAACAGTGAAAAATCAAGATTTTGACCAAAGAAAATTAAAAGAAAAAAAAAGACAGAGACAATCAGGAGACTTAAACATGCCCACAAATATGAAGTCATGCAAAAAGTTTTAAAAAACAAGTGTCAAAAACTAAAAAAAAAAAAATCACACCAAAACAGCCTCCATAATATATCTATGCTAGTTAATATTTTTTACTAACAATGTAAACATTAGTTGGTTCATTCATGTAGTGTACTTGTTCCACATACTTTCTTGAGAGTTGAGACAAAAAGATGAATAAGACTTCAAGCAAAGATTGAGATAAGTAAACAAACAATGCTAGGATACTAGTTACTATTTAAGTTATTCATCAAAGAAACCATGTAGACCTGAACTAAAGGAAAATGAAGATGTAATAAAGAAAAACAGTTAAGATATTTGAGCTCTACTGCATTGAAATAATTGAGTGACCACAGGGATAAAGAGAAGGGTATCTGCATTAGGAAATAAGATGACAAAGTTCAACTTTTGATTGGTATTCGCTATGATGGAGCATATTATGTTAGAGAAAGGGTTGGTTGGTGGGAATAAGAGAGTCTAGGACACAGGAAAAGTAAAAAAAAAAAAGATAAAAGGACTCAGAGTAAATATCTAAATTGATGTTTATTATGTGGGAAATTACAATCAGTAAGGTAAAAAAAGAAGTATGTTGAGAATGGAAGTCTGTGGACACAGCTTTTTAAAGGTATAAGGAAAGGAAATTACAGTGGTAAGGAAAGGTAGAAATAATCGAGACTATAAGAAATTAGGTGAGTAAACACTGAAAAGTATTTACTGAATTGACAGTTAATCTTGGTCAGAAAGATGTCAAATAATGTGAAAAGATAAAAGTTTGTATAGTTTTTAAGCTAAAAATGTAAAATGAACAAAACAGCCAAATATATTGAGATAACTCCATGTTTCATGTTCTGATAATTCATCTAAACATGCAAATATTTAAGGAATATGGAAAAATAAGTATGAATACGGAAGATATTACTTTCTGAAACATAGTGTCAGTAACCTAGGCAGTATCATTTCTGAAAAGCTGATACTTGTGTTTTAAATTCCCTTATATTGGGGGCCTGGCACGGTGGCTCGTGCTTGTAAGCTTCAGCCTATGAAACGGCCGGGGCTAGGGATAGCGGTTCGAGTCCCACTTGGGGCCCGTAGGAAGACCTAGTTCCAAAAAAATAGCTGGGCATGGTGGTGCACGCCTGTAATCCCAGCTACCTGGGAAGCTGAGGTTGGGGATTGCTTGAGTCTGTGGTACTCCAGGCAACGAGAGCCTGCGGTTCCACAGGCAAAAATAGCGAGACCTAGTCTCAAAAAGAAAAAAGAAAGAAAGAAATTCCCTTATACACTTTCTGATATTTCCCTTTTTCTAAAAAAACAATGACTCTCAAAAATATCTTATTTACTAATTTATTATTCCTCTATTAGAAAACGCCATCAAAGTAGAGAAATAATCTCTGGTTTGAATATTCCTATTCAAACCAAGTTCATATTCCTGGAACTTAGCACAATTCTTAACACATAATAGATTATCAATAAATATTTATTGAACAAATGAACATG
The DNA here is from genome assembly GCA_004024945.1 of Uropsilus gracilis. Classification (NCBI taxonomy): domain Eukaryota; kingdom Metazoa; phylum Chordata; class Mammalia; order Eulipotyphla; family Talpidae; genus Uropsilus; species Uropsilus gracilis. Next base: position 2,507 of record PVHY01013641.1, on the reverse strand, counting down.
TATCTAGTATTTCAGAGAAATCACAGATATTGTATTTGCTAATAATCAAATAGCCAAAATACAATTGACTATAAGCTGAGGAAATAGTTATCTTTTTGTCTTTTATTTGGGAAATAAAGCACGTTTAATTACACCAGTCATGCAGCAAATATTTACCAAGTGCACATTTTCATTTTGTTTCATGTTTATTCTGATTTTTAAATTATCTGTTTAAATCTTTCCTTGTTTCTGCTTAATTATAAATAATGTAAATAAAATAATGCAAATAAAAGAAACTTCTATTGAACTTTTGAAGTCTTTTAGAGAATGTTTGTTACCAGTATCAAACAGAACCAGTTATACCTTAATTTTCTAACATATTTTATCCAAGCAAAATTATTGACACATTTTTCTATGTGGAAAGTTTTATTAAGAAGAATTCAGCTCAGTCCATACCCCAGCGATCCTGCCATGATGGCTGGACCGTCACCCTCATGCACGCCAACTTTGTCTGCCTCTGGAGGGTGGGTAAGACGAGTCGCTTGCACATGAGGGCTGTGTGGTCCAGTTTTGGCCCACGCCGGTGGTGGCTCAGACATCGGCCACCACTGCACCAGCTGTGTGACTGGTCCTCCCCCCACACACACACGTGGTGGGGAAGGGGAATGGCCGGGGGCTGCTTCTGGGAATGGCCAGGGCAGCCAGCACATGGGCACTGCACACCTGAGGTCTGCTGAGAAGCAGAGTGCAGTGTGCGGGGGTGGGGGTGGGGGGGGAGTGGGCTGGGGGGGGGGGTGATTCGCCACAGACCCCTCTCAGTTAGCCTCCATTCCGAGCTGCCCACACCAGCAATAAGTACATCCAGACAAAACTTCAACCAAAGAAACAGAAGAGGCAAGGAACACCAAGAAAGACTTTAAAAACAAATGCCCCAAAGGCAGGACTCAAAAAGAGCAAGGCAAGTTCACAGGACAATGAACTGTGAGAACAAACATGAGAAAGAGTTTTGCATTACTGGGGAGCTACGACCATAAAACTGGCACAGAGATGCAGTCAACAAAGAACAGCACACTACCGTTGCCAAAGGATGGATGTTTACAGAATAGCAGTGGCAGCCGGGCATGGTGGCTCGTGCCTGTAAGCTTTATGAAGCGGCTGGGGGCTGGGGATCACGGATCGAGTACCGCCTGGGGCATCTAGTGAGACCCAGTTCCAAAAAAAAAAAAAAAAAAAAAAAAAAAAAAAAAAAAAAAAAAAAAAAAAAAAAAAAAAAAAGACTTGGAGACCTACCATCAGTCGAAGACTGCCCCCATGAAGGAGTAGCACTACCAAAACACAAGACTGGGAATCAGGTCCCTAAAACTAAAGACCTGAAACATAATGGGATGAAGCAGCAAAATGAGGCAGAGAACAATAGAATAGCCATCAAGTAACAAGAAACATGGATACAAGCCAAAGGTGCTTGGAATGGCCAATGAAGACATTCAAAAACAAACAAACAAACAAACAAAAAACACACACACACACACAAAAAAAGACTAAAGGGCTAAACATGGACAAACAACAAAAGAAAGGAGGCAAAGAGACCAGAGGGAGTGTGGTGGGGTGGGAGAATCCTATGGGGGTCAACAACTATGCAATCATGTATTGTACAAAATCCAAAAATAAAAATATATAAAAATATAAAAAAACAATGTTATTTCTATCTAATACAAATTCAATATAAGACTTTTTCCTTAATAAGTGGTCTTGAAACTAATTTTAAACAGAAACACCTGGAAATGTGTTTAAAATGCAGATAACAGGTCCACATACAGTGAATTCTGATTCTCAAGTTGTGATCTGAAATCTGAGAGATAATATTTTAAATAAGTATCTCATATTTGAGAACAAGAACTAAATTAGTTGTCTAAAAAATAATTATCTGGACTCTGCTTCACTGCCTAACACAAACTTCATTAATTATATCCTCATCAATAGGGACAGGAGACTAATATATAGAAATCATTATGTGAAACTTAAGAGCAATTTAGATCTAGTACCTGTTCTTTCTTTGAGCAATTTCATCATACTTAGACTTCTTTGTGACAAGAAGATGAGGAGATGATGTGTAAGTCATTGTGATGTATATTTCCACTTCAAATGTCTTTCTTCTCAAGTGTGTGTGCATTGGCTTCTATATCTCTGTGGTGCACATATGAACAGAGATCCTGGCCCAGGGTCTTGGGATATGGGAAGCTGAACCAGGTACCTTACTCACTGCAACTCATTAGTAGATGTAGTCCCTGATGACTTCCTAGAAACTAGCTTATTTTGATTCTCATGACCTACCTACTCCTCTCTCCTTCCACCTCTCTGTGAATTTTGGCCTTCAACATACATTTTATAAAAGTTTAAAAAGGAGAAGAGGGTCCATAAGCAGATAACTATGAGAGTGGCCATAAAATGAATTATTTTTTTTTGGCTTTAACATTTTTTAATTAAATAATTTATTTATACATAAATTTCACATCTTTGTAATCCCCATG
>PVHY01013640.1:0-40758 GCA_004024945.1 Uropsilus gracilis | reverse complement strand
CCTCTCTTCCTTCCTCCTCCTCCCTCCCTCCTTTCTCTAAAGATCTCAATTGGGCCTGGTTGATTTACCAATTTCTGGAGAGCATACATTATATAACATAGCTGCAAGATAAGAGAATACATTTCCTTCGAGTTCAAATTATTGGCAAAAGCATCTCATTTTAATGTAACTCACTTAGCAGCTAGTTTGTTCATCTCAACCTGAACAGAGGGTTGGATTTGATTGACAGGTGAGGGAAAGCTCTCCACCCATGTGGAAGTCTCTCCATGGGCCTGCTGTGGAGTCTTGAATGTGGTTGTGTCTCATCAGCCCCCTGTGGCCAATGGCAGGTATGAACCTCACCTGGTTGTTGGGGGCTGAAAGGTGGGTGGGATTTTATACAGAGGGGAATCTGAGGCAGTTTGGTCTAATCCCTTTTCCAGATCAGCTCTAGCCTGGAAAAGTTGACAGTCCCTTTCTAACCCACTTTTAAGCGGCCTTTCCCTTGCTTCTGTTTTTTTGGGGCAGTTTTCACCTGCTGAATGAATACAGTGAATTGTTTGTGTGCTTATTTCTACCTCCTGTTATGGTCTCCTGCCTCTGTCCTTTGAAATCACCAGGTTTAATTTACTTCTTGACTCTTTAATCAGATTGAACTAACCTTGAGGAGGGAATAATGGAACAAGGCATGAGACCACCCAGAGAGGTGTTTTGTGGGTATCAGACCCCAAGGAACTGTTCCCTGATCGAATTGAAATGACAAACCACTTACCTGTCTTGCACTGACTCCCAGATTGGTGTTCTTCTAACCACAACTCACTTCACCCAAGGAAATAAATATATTACATATTTGACAAGCATGAATTCTCTTAGATGGTGGTTCCGTAGCTACACTTCCAGGCTTGGCTCTTGAGCTGAAACATCACTTCAGTTGTGTGCTTACGTTTGTTATATTTGCTTAAATAGCCTCCCTATGGTTGAATTTGAAATGGAAAGAAAACCGAAATTGTATCTTGGATTGGGAAAAACAGAAAATCTGAATGAAGTATGGGCTTTAGTTAATGATATTGTATTGACCTTAATTTATGTGCTATGCAAATGTAGCATTTAATAGCAGGAGGAACTGGGGATAACGGGGTATATGGGTACTCTGTGCACTGCTTTTGCAATAATGCCTGAAACTTCTAGAATAAGTTTATTAGGAAAAAAAGCAGAAAATTGCCACCATTTTTTGTTAGAGGACACCGTGGTGAAATTTGTTTTCTTTTTCTTTAGGATGCTGCAAAGTTGAATTCCTCATTTACTTCTCAGTTTTCTTTCCAGGATAACCATAAAGTACCCTCTTCTAAATGTGCCCAAATCAGTGTGAGCAACTTCAAGCCGTATTAGTATTTTAATCTGTCTGCCCTGGCACTGACTTATTTTTAGGTGATATATTTGAAAACCTAGATAAGATTTTCAGGTTAAAAGGTTACATCAACAGAAAGCTTATCAGAGGTGCCAACTGAAACTCTCTCAGCCGAGGATGTGTCCAGCAGCCGTGGGGCATGTGGGATGTATTCTTTCACTGGGCCTTGAAAGGCATCTGGGTTACAGATGGCAGCCTGGTGTAATTCCATGCCTCTAAAGCTGGAATAAAGAATAATGGTTCCTGGGTTCTTAGAAACAAAATATACACGTGGGTCTGTTGTATTTGATAAACCACTAAGACATGTTACTTTTATAATCATGTACCTATGGCCATATTGTGGGAAAAATGAAAAATAAGAATGAAATTGTTGTGTTATGGCCCTCAGGCCATAGCCCCCACCCCATAGCCCCCCACCCTCACCTTTACCCCATTCTGTTGGTGTGGATACTGGGGGATTAGAGATGAAAGAACTTAAGTTTGAATTCATTTGAGGCAATTTTCTTCTCTTTAAATGGACCTAATAGTCATCCAGCAATTTTGTGAAGACAGAATGAGATACAATGGACTGTCTTTTAAGATAGTAGTAAGAAATAGTAGTAAGTTCTGTGTAAATCATGAATATGTTACTCTGAAGGGGGTGGGGGGGTCAGGTGCCCTCATCTTTTTTGCCTACTTGTACTGTAGATTTTATATTCAGGATGTTGACTAAGGTTAGTTTTGGTGCCAACCTGTGTACTATTGTTGCGTGGAGAGAGAGAGACTTGGAAAGTTGATTTTTAAAAAAAAATTATTCAAATTAATATGCAAAAATGGAGAAAATTATAGGCTAACAAGCAGCATAATGAACCTCAGCTTCAACAATTATTCACATTTATTGCTACTGACTGCAGTTGAGTATTTCTTTACCACTCTTTCTCCCTTAGCATAGGTCCCATTAGGGATGTACAACAAATACACTTTTCAGAGTCACGTAAAATAATGTTTCTTTATAAGATTGCATCGCCAACTTGATATATAGTATTATTTGTTCCACTTTGTTTTTGTTTTAAATGTCTTTCTTTTTGAATTGAGTAAAACAAAGACCAGATCATTAATTACAGTAGGTGTATTAAGTCAGTATTCTATCCCTATCCCCCCTACATTTTTACTAGAATTGATCATACCATTATCTTTTTTGGAATTGTAAGCAAATATATGCCTATCTTTGTATTCCTTATCGTAAGACCGCCTATTATATAGAGTGATCAATACCTCACTTTGTTTCTCCCACTCTTAGCACAATAGAAAGTTCTCATTTAGAATCACCAAATGGTTCTTCCAACTGCAACTTGAAACAAAAGATGAACAGCGAAATCAGGTCCTCCACTAACTGGTGGTGTTAAGCATGGGCTCGGATTAATTTTTTCTCATCAAGGTTATGAGACATTGTTGTAGAAAGGAACAGCCTTCTTCTGAACCTGCTGAATATCCTGAGCTCCCTCAGTTACCAGTGTTTGTAGAACTTCCTCTCTATACAGATGTGCTGGTTTATACAGTTGGTTCCTTGCTGACCAACATGTGGCTTATTTTCTGACCTGGGCATTGTTTTGCTATAAACGATCTTGTGTGTCTGTCGTTTGGTAATTTTATCTAAACCTTCCAGGAGGAATCAAGGGATGAAGAACAGAAACAGGAATGCTCTCTTCATCTTGTAGAAGTGTGACTCTGCAGAAGCCTCTATTCCCTCAAGCTCTGGCTCTTCTTGAACAGTGATTAAGAGGTGTAGCTCTTCAGACTAGAAACCTCCTTGCCCCAAGATTTTCAAACTAGAAAGGGACCTTAGAAAGGAACATGTTCTATAACTTGTGACATTACACATGAACCTGAGGCCAAGAACTGAGGCACCCATGTGAGTCCAGTTCTCTTTCCTCCCCTCTGCCCATGCTTGCTGAGGTGATCCTTGAGGGCTATGCACAACATGGACTTCATCAGCCAGTTTGGTAGAGAGGCTAAAAATTATGCCCTGTTCCAGTTCCACTCCTATTGCATCACGGTCATCTTTCCCAGAGATTCCCAGATGATTGGTGCACGACCAGGTTTGAGTGTACCGGTCTGGGAACTTTTCCAGGAGAGGACTGGGTGACTTGTCAACAGGGATAGTGCAGGCTCCTTTATAACCAGTGGATTCACCCCTACTCCACCAGGGGGGGCAGCCTGCCTGTCCTTACCCCACACACCTCCCTCTGTAAGGGATTCAGGTGACTCTACTCCTTCATACACAGTCCACATCTTTCCAGATTTAACTGTTTCACCAAAGTGTTTCTCATGTTGGGCAAGTGCCCTTTCTCTTATGACTATTCACACCAAGTTGTATATTTATTTAGTTTGTTGTGTATTTTCTCATCACTGATGTTAAGGACCCTAATAATGTTTGCAAATATGTCTACTACCATGTTAAGTGTTCTATTATTGTTATTATTAATTCCATGTTGTTAGTTCTATTTCTTAGCCTTGCTGCTCCTGCTGTTTACCTGTATGTGTATAAAACTGATAATAACCTTAACTATACTTAAATAAAAATTCATTTGGGAAGTACTCTGATTTGTTCACAAGCTGAATTGGCAGCCAAAGTAACTTGTGAATTCATGTAAGAGTAAAACTAAAATCCTTTACTATTGAATTCAGTGTTTCTGACCTCTACCATTTCAGTTTTGGAAGGTAGAATTAGTAGTCTATCTGGATTTGATGCTGGGGTTTACTATAACTGGAAGATTTTAGGATAATAATATGAAGTTTTGGTAAATGTATACAAATATTAGGTTGTTTTTTTTTTTTTAAAGACAACTTTTAATACTAAGAAACATCTTTTTTTCCAAAACTTTGCTAGTGGCACCCAAATTCGTAAGTATTAAAATAACTATGTCTGATAAAAACATTTTAAAAATTCTTTTTTACTTTCTATGTAGTTAAATGAAAGTCTCTATTTGGTAGTTGATCTCTCAGATCAATTATGTCTTGCCAGACTGTCTGAAAAGATAACTAGTGAATCAGACTCTAAAAACTTCTAGCATTTGACAAATAACTATACACTGCAAGTTTTAAAGGCATAATTAAAGAACTTTCCCCCCAGTTTTTATCAATTTGTGCCAGTGAATCTTATCCTAGTTTAAGTGAACCCAGTTCAAATTGACTACCATGGAAAAAATCATTTTTTTTTTTTTGCAGCAGAAAATAGCCAATCTCATAGAATGACTTGTTTAAAAAATTCAGTCATTTTGCACTGGAAAATTAGCTATCTGGCCTTTACTAGATCTGTCATGGTTCTACCTGCACTATACTTTTTAGACACTAATACATACAAAATAATTAAGGATGAATCCTTTGCTCACTATTCTTTTAGTTTGGCTTTGGGCATATGTGTGACTGGTACATACCTCGAGTATAAAGATTAAAGTCCTTGAACTCAAGATATTTACAGTCTAATAGAACCTTAAAAATCCTCTGGATTGGGCTTTCAGGGCATCCTGTACCCAAATGAGAAAGGACATGTGAGGGAAGATGAAAACCATGTTGTAATTTTACAATTACTTTGACATGAGGACTTATGACAGCTTGTAAGGTATAGAAATTGCGTGTTCTGACCTATAATTAATCTGCTTAAAATTAAGAGTTTTCATAATGTTTCTAACATTAAATATTAAGTCCATGAAAGAAAGCTTAACTGTATCTTTTGGAGAGTCACTTACATGATTGAAAAATGGAGACGTGCCAAACATGAGGAAGGAATGTTATGGTTTGTGAGAATAAATGAAACTTTGCAAACCTGAAATCTGATAATGCAATGAAGAAAGAAAAGGAAAGAGATAAAAAATATATAAAATAAGAAAAAGAAGAGCTGAGCATTACATCACATGCAAATATCCTATAGGCCATGATCCCCTCAAAACAAGATATTTGGGTTGAGAGTTAAGCTATTGAATAAATATTTCTTCCACGAAAAAAAGTAGTTCAGGATGATCTGCCAAGTACAGTAAGTGATATGGAATTGATTTTGGTATCCTCTGTGTTACGATCTATTTGTTTCCTACTCTTTAGAGCATTGAGCTTTTTTCATTAAGCACTAATGAACTAATGTGGTTTCAGGGTCACCAGCTTCCAACTAGTGTCTTCACAGTCATGGGTCAGTAGGAGTGTGGGCTGTTCAGCCTTGAGCTGGCACTCCCAGTAATCTGTTGTGTTCACAAATGGCTAAAGGAATAACAGAGATTAAAGAGAGGTAAATATAGTCACCTGGCAAAAATATTTGGCCTTTCTCAAAATTGTGGAAGTTATATTTAGGAGAAATGTTTTTGGTAAAAATAATTGATCATTTGTTTTATAATCATAAGTAGCTTGGGTTATTTTGACTAGAGGTGGGGGAGGTGAAGAGGAGCAGAGAGGAGGGAAAAGCAGCAGCTGATAAGGACTGTGGAGTTTGTCGATTGGGAGTGGGAAATGAGATGATTAAGTTAATTGGTGTAGAATAAGAATAGAAACCATGTAGGAAGTAGAATCTTGAACATTCTGGGCTCTCCATTAGTCATTAGTTGAAGACTCATGAAGCAATAGTGGAAACTACTAAATAATTAAGAAAGAAAATTATTGTACAGAAAGTTGCCACATTCTTTCCTTGGTGTTCATGTAGAATATAGTTCTGTACCAACCTAGTCTTTCTCACCCCTTCTGTCACATCCAAGCTGACCTGCCTGTATTCTCCAGTATGTATTTTCGGACTCTCTGTCGCTTTTGGTGCTTGGCCCCAGGTCCTCCTCTGTCTCTGTGAGTGAGCACTGCTTGCCTGAGACCCAATTCTAGATGAAGGCTTCCTTTATACCTTTCATTTTCTCAGTGGCAATTGGCAGCTTCCAGATAAATCAGAAATGCTCTCCTTGTACTGAGAGCAGCAGCCACTGAAAGTTCAGCATAAACTTGGCTTGCTTGGACCTGGTGATGTTAGTTTAATAATTACACTGAGTTTTCCAGTTGCATGTCACCACCAGTTTTCTGTGTCCTTAGGGTGCTACCTCCTGACCTCAGATTTCAGTCCTTGCAAGGTACGTGCTGCTTAAAGAGAGAATGAATTCATTTTGCATACAACATAAGCTGAGAGAGCTACCATTATAGTTTAGCATTTGTTGGAGAAATAATACAAAAAGCATGAGAAAGGACAGATGAGGAAGGAAGTAACTGGCAGACTCACTACTGAAGGGACAGCAGAAATGCTGGCTGAGTGTATACGAGACAAGAGAAACAACTGTAGAAACACGATGTCACAAAGCGCACCTATGTGCTCACCAGTTCAGGAAGACCCAAGACCTCATTTCGGAGATGCCTTCTAGGAGAGCAAGGCTCTCCCTCCCCACACTATGGGAGAGGAAGACCAAAGATGGGGTAATCGGCCCCACACCAACGCTGCAAACTGAGGCAGAGGAGATGATCTACAAAGGCCATTCACAGACATCTGTATTCAGAGAAACTTCTTCACTGACACTGGCTGGGGGTGAGAGCTCCTAAATCTGACACCAGAGTTATAAGATAAAGTAGCAAAACAGCAGAGATGGGATTGGAGAAGACGGCCTGCAGCAAGAAAATATGGACAGATCACAAATGAATACAAACTAGCCACCCAATGCAAACTTAAGACTGAAAACCTATCAGCAAGATTCCAACAACACAATCCCTCAAACATGGAAAGAACACTGCCACAGGAAAGAGACTAATGGACTTAACATAGACAAACAACAAAGGGTGGGGTTTGAGAGAATGGAAGGAGCTCCAGAGGAAGGAGGGTGGGGGAGGTATCCCAAAAACCACTTACTGAGGTTGTGATATAAAGAATAAAATAAATAATATTAAAAATAAAAAGGAAAGACATGCTGGCGGATCTAGAGGCACAATGTGTGTGTATGTTTGGGGATGTTGATGGTCTCCCCCCCCCTTCCTTAACCCTATTAGGCATATCCAACAGTGCTACCAGTTCTGTGGGTAATCCTATTCCCAGCTGGCTGTTTCCTTAGGGCATTAGGGCACCTATACTGCATAGCAGTGGGCATATGTGATGTCTCTCAGCTGAATCCCTCCATCCCTGGAACTGTGAATTGCTTCTTTCCTCCTCTACTCTCTTTAAGCCTTGGCTCTACTTGTTTGCTAAGAATAGAAGCAGAAATATTTCCAGCAGAAAGTGAACTGTAAGTACTTCAAAGGACAATATGAGAGTATCTGGAAATTCCAGTGGGCTCAACCAGATTATTTCTTAAACAAGACAAGTAGCTGATTGTCACTGAACCTTGGAAAACAGACATTATTCCATTTAATTTTGACAGATGGAAACCAAAGCACCATGCAAAACAAATAAAAAAGGTCCGGCTGACTAAATACCCTGTTTTAAAGACGTTTCTGGGGGCATTGGGAACAATGCTAGTATGTTGTCTGTACTGGGCCTTGAATATGAAATATAGCTTCTGGAGTTGTTAGCGTTTGCTCCTCATGTGTAAGACAGTGAGGATTGTGTGCATTTATACTAGTTGAATGCGTTAACTCCAGGATTGTTTTTTTGTGGTTCTCAGGACTATATTAAGGAACTTGGGCACCAGTCTTGTGCAGCCTGTAGGTTCAGGGACCAGCCTGTAGGTTCAAAGGGACAGGGGAATTTAGGGTCCCTGCACTGTGTTCCACCTTCTGACATCTCTGTGACTTAGTTGCAGCATACCATGCCTGCCTGCCACTCATATTCTTGGGGTGATGACCTTGCCTTTTCAGTCTCCTATGAGCTTTTGTGTCTGATGTTGGGCTTTTGAGCAGATCTGTAGATGCTGGTGGGGGTGTGCACCCAGGTGGATTGTGGGGCTTTCCCAAACAAGTACCTGGGGTCCAAAGGGAAGGGGTATGTTATTAAGGGACCCTGGTGACAGAGATTTCTAGCAACTTAATGCTAGAAATTCCATTAAATTCTTATAATGGGGGACGAAGGGGCACTAGATAATGATACTTTATTTCCTGGGAGTCACTGGAGGAAAAATATCATGAACAAAGTAAAAAAGAAAACTAAATCTTGTTAACTTGTTTTTGGTTTCAGCTCTTACATAGACTCAGGGTGGCAACCCAAATAGAGATACTTGCTTTAATCAGCAGGTAAATTATTAGCATGTTGGTTGTTTACACGAGTCAGAGCTGCTAAAATGTGTTCCCATAAGTAGATTGAGCGTCCTTCTCAGCCTGTTGTCATAGGGTCTAAAAATGGAAGCATGAGTCCAGATCATAACTGGCAACTCTTTCCAGATCATAAAAATAATTCTGAATTAGTAGAGCATAAATGAATGTGTTTTTATTTGAGTGTCACTTTCAAGTTCCTCAGGCCAGGTTGGGACCTTTCAAGTCTTCCAGATTTCCCTAGAGTGAGGATTAAGAACATAGTAGCAGCTTTGCTTCTGACCTCAGACATGTTCTAACTAGGTCAGACTTGCTCAGCCTGGGAGCTTCCTGTCTCCCTGGCCTTGGTTGGTCAGGTTTGCTGTCCAGAGCAACCACATGGACAGACGCCCTTTTTGGGTAGACACATTTCTGATTCGAAACAAGTGGGTCCTGACCCATTAGTTCTTCTGATTACTAGAGAGCTAGGTGATAACCTGTGCTGAAAATGTATTAGGCCACATTCTTGCACACGTAAATTCAGTACTGTGACTTAAGAGTGAATCTTGATTAATTCCGGATCCAGGATGCCCTACATTTAGAGCATGGCTCTCATTATAGTTGCAGGTTTTGATAGCAGGCTGAATGTGTACTGCCCACAGCGTTTAGTCTGGTAGCAGTTTCTTTAAAAACTTACATACTGAATCCATTCACTTTCCCCACTTGGTGACCTGCAAGATCAGTACCTAATAATTTGAGGAGGAAGATGATGGGATCTTATTGAAATCTGGCCTGTCCAAAGGCAGTCACTCTTCTCTTACTTCCGGGTTCTTAATCCCCCTACTTTTTAAAAGATAACTGGTGGATTGTTCCTTTGCTTGCTTACAATGTGGCTTTCAAAGCATTCATCATTTTTCTTTCTATACAAATTTTAAGTATTGTAGCCCATGTCACCTAGGAAGAGAAAATTACTTTCTTGCTAAAAAAGATGAGCAAGAAAGGAATGCATGCACAACAGGAGAATCTAGGAGAAGAACAAATGAATACACATAAAAACATTAAACTATAAAGGATGCATGATCTGGAGGCTGCTTATTTGAGAGGACCAATAAAATAAAACTCCCATTAGTCCTCACTGAGGAAAAGGGAGAGTGAAAATAGAAACCAGAAAAGAGGCACAGGAGAGATTAATGGACTTTATAGAAAATTGCTCCATGGAGTCCTATGACAACATATTTGAAAACATAGCGATGATTTTTTAGTGAAATACAAATAACAAAGATTGACCTGCAAAGCCTGGAACACTTGAGTAGACCAATTACTCCAGAAGAGAGAGGCGGTATGACTCATGCCAATGAGCAGGACCCAGGATTCTATGGGTTTCCAACTGAGCCCATCTACTCTTGGAAAACCAGGAAATAGTTATACTATTACAAAAAAAAAAAAAAAAAGAAATATGGAAAAGATCCTAGCTCACTTTATGAAAGTGCAATATCAGTTTTATTAACTGATAACCTTTGAAGAGGTATTCGTCAAGGCTGTTTATGAAAGGTAAATGCACACATTCAAAATAATGTACTAGCAAATAGGTTCCTGAGTAGATCAGAAGACTAATGAACTATAATCAAAAGTTTATTCCAAGTCAGGCGTGGTAGCCTGTGCCTGTTGTCCAAGCTCTGGGAGGCAAGAGGCTCAGGATTCCTTGAGTTCGTGGGTTTGAGACTAGCTCGGGCAACTTAGAGAGACCTGGTTCTCAAAAAAGTAGCCGGGTACCATGGCGGTTGCCTGTAATCCCAGCTGCCTGGGAGGCTGAGCCTGGGTTTCACTTGAGTCCATGGCACCCCAGGCAACATAGCGAGACCTAGTCTCAAAAAAAAAAGTTTATTCCAGAAAATTATTGGGGAGATTAAGTATTAGGGACTTTTATCACCATTGGCCATCATTATCCGGCAATGAATTGGAGGAGAAAAATTATGGCAAGGCCAACAGAGACTTTTTATCAAGGTAAGCAACCATTTCTCCTAGATTATAATCTAAGGAAGCAAAATGGCAATAGGGTGAATTACTTAGGGGTAAAAAGACTACATATTGCATAAAATAAAACCACTCAAGAAAGGTACTTCCTACAGGGCAAAACATTAAAGCTATTTTTATTACAATTAGCAATTATAAAAGGATATTGGCTTTTACAATTATTTTATATTTTTTACCAGGTTGAATTAATAAGACAATGAAATGTTTGAATGTCTAGAAAATCCAAGAATGTGCTCTAAACAAAATCTAAAATCAATAGGAGAAATTGTGAAGGTTGCCAAATAAAGAATAAAGTCTGTAGAAATTATCTGTTTTACAAATAAGTACCCAGAAATGAAAAGTTCAGCATTTCCTTTTTTTTTTTAAGACCTGCAAATAGCCTAGGAAGAAAATGAATGACTATCATACCTGTATCCATTTTAGTCATGAAAATAAAACCATTAACACATAAATGTCAATTATTCTAAAATAATGAAAATGAATTTACCACAATTGCGCTTCCCAAGCAGCAGGAATATGTCTCCCTTTCTTTGAACTGAATAAAATAATCCTGAAACTTATGTAAAAGAATAAATATGTAATACTTGATAAGAGCCCAGAGAACACTGGAAAAGAAAAGTGTGACTTAGAAGTAATACCAAGATGCTAAAAACATATTTGTAATCAAATTGGGGCCATATTGCTACAGGGTTATGTGAATACTTCAGTGATATCGATTGTAAGGTCCAGAACATGTCATATTAAGAGAAGTAATATGTAAAATGGTGAATAGTTCAATACTCTTGAGAAAAGCTCATTTATTGGATGGTGTTGGCATAGTCATCCCTCCAGGAAGGGGAGATGGACCTTATGTTATCTTGCATGGTATAATCATATACAAATCCAAGAATCTTGAAAAACTCAAATGGAAACAAGGAATCCAAATTTACAAGAAAATACTATGTGAGACAATACCTTTGTAATATTGGGGTGAGGGAGAACATCTTAGACAGGACTTGGTGTCTGCAAGCTGGACACAGAGGGCTGATAGAAAGGGCTATTTATAACATGCATGACATAAAGGGGTTACTGTGCATAATAATAGCTCATGTGAATTAGCAAGAAAAACATGACTGAGGGGAATTGGACAAAGATTATGTAACTCACAGATAGCAAATGCAGACAGCTGGCCAAACCTGGGAAAAATAATTCACACTTGCTAGGGAGATGCAGATTAAAGCAACAATGAGACATTGCTTTCAACCTACCAGACTGGTAAAACTAGAGAAGAAAAATGTTTTTTGCTAGTAGCAAGGATGAAGTATTTCCATAATACAGAGGGAAATGTGAATTAGCATGCTGTAGTTAGAAACACAGATATGCAATGCCTATAATAATTAAAAATTAATACACTTTTCTACTAAACAGGCTTCCTCCTGGATATCTATCTTCTGGAAATAAAAGTGTCTCTCCAGGATGTCATATGTATATGGATGTTTATTATGCTGTTATGGTGGCAAAATAATGAAAATGCAATTTCTGTCAGTTGAAGAATAGCTAACTTACGGAATATTTGTGCAGTGTCATAGGCAGCCATTAAACAGGAAGATTTAGAGCTCTATTAAGAGTTGGCTTGGGAGGGAGTTTGCTCAGAAAATGATGCATGAGAGGCAAGTGCAGGAAAGTGGTAACATCCGGCTGTGAAACAAAGGCTGATCTCCTGGTATGTGCCCACGTGTGTAAATGTGTGAGCATGGAGAATAGATGAAAGCCCTCCTCCCCTTCTAAGTTAAGGGGGAGGCTGATGTGGATGATGGGGATGGGAGCTCAGGCAGAGAAGGGATTTCCAAAACTTCTCCTTTCTGTCAGCTCCTCAAATGTCAAAACCCACCGCTGCTAAGTCTTAACCACATTCCAGATTTCCCCTGTGGAAGCAGCTTCAAAGTGCTGGGGCTCAAGGTTCAGAATCTCAGCTCTTTCTCTTAGATCTCACAATCGGTTTTTTCTTTTGCTCCGACCAGCCTGTGCTTGTTTTGATGGCCTGATACCCTCTTGGTTTTTATGAGGATATCAATTATGCATATTTAAAATTCTTCTTCTGTTTAAGACGCTTGCTCCTTGGGGTTCCCCCTGTTGTGGGTTTTGTATATGTTGGGAGAGATTCTTGGTTGTCTGCTGGTCTTGGTGTTTGTGTGTGTTTGTGTCTTCCTCATCAGTGCAGCTGTCACTGAGATTGTGAGAAGGGCTGGGTGGGATGGGCCAGCAGATGGCCTTTTAGGTGTGGTCAGTCTATGTCCCTCCTGGTCATCTTAGGTACTGGCTCTTCCAGTTTTTGTGACCATGCTCATGCTCTCACCTGCATGAAGTAGGCGGCAGGAAATCAGGCAAAGCTATGGAGATGACATTTCCTGAATCTTTGTCTTTCTGTACATCTAATCCATCTTGTTTCTATTCCATGGTTGATCATCTTTTCAACCTTCCTAAGACTTTGATGGATGGGATACATAGTCTGGGTGGAAGTGGGGGTGGTAAAAATATAAGCTCTGAGGGCCATCTGACTATAAACTTCTCTCAGCTGTAGTTTTATCTGTACAGCAGGGACCCTATCTCAGAGGGTTACTGTGAAGATTAAAGCCAGTGGAGCTTGTAAAGATCTGAGAACAGTGCCTGTCATGTAGTAAGAAGTCCATAAAGTTGAACTGCTGCTGTTTAGAAAAAAATGGGATCATGATAGAGACACAAGTGGATCGCCACATGGTTATTTTCCTCCCAGTAAATACACCCAGGACGTCTTCTGACACCAAGATTTAAGAGCTCTGGGTGTTTATTGGTATATCTATGTGTGGATGTTTCTGTAGATAAATTCTTATGGTTGAATTCCTGGATGAAAGGAATGAACTTATGTGCTGTTCATGGATATTGGGGGATGAACCCTTCCAGGTATAGCCCCAATCTCTGCAGCCTCCAGCAGTGATGCGAGAACCAGTACTTCCTCATGCTTAACATTAACAATTGTATTGGTCTTTCTGTATCTTTTATGTCTTTAACCAATGAAGTCTAATATCTCTTCACATAGTCCTATTGCCTTTGTTATAAAGTGCCACAATTTGTCTCCTTTGTCCTTATTTCCTTTGGATTATTCATTTTCTTCACTGATTTCAAACAGTTCATTGTCAAGAAAAATAGGGTTTTTTTTGTTTGATTCACTGTGTATTTTATATGGAAGCTTTAATGTGTTTTAAAATGTTTTCTCCAAGTAGCTTGGAAAGCTAACAACTTTATATAGCAAAAGAAAGGGTTATCCTCTAGTTGTGAAAGCTATACATTTTTCTAAATCTGAAAAACAATTGGAAAAAAACTTGCAGAAAATATCTTACAGCAACAGAAAGAACATCACTCATAATATTTTGGCATTTTCCTTTTAGTTGTCTTTTGGTAAGTGTATTTTTATATAATTAGCATCATAATGTAAATACACTTTCATAATTTATATTTCTTTCACTTAACTTTCCAATTTGTGATATATAGCATTCGCCTTTCTCAGTATGTGAATCATTTCTGTTTAATTTCTGATTTTTCACTAAGGGAGGAAAAGTACAACGAGTATCTGTGCAAAAGAATTATCAAAGTAGATTATATTATTGTGATGCCTTCCTGAAAATGGGATTACTAAATCAAAGAATATGCAGACTAAAATACTTTGGTATTTCAGTTTGCTCTCCTCAAATGTGGTACCAGCTTATGCTCCCATCACCGTAAAGACTGCACCATCATCAGAAGGTGAGAACCAGTCTGGGGGGGATTTGCCAGGGGCCTTCAGACAGAGACACAGCTTCCATGTGATCCAAGGGGAGAGCAGGGGAGATGAGGCAGGGGAACAGGCAGGAGCCATGGCTCTGCAGAGCTGAGTGGGCATAATGAGGAATTTTTTTTGCATTTTGTCTTAAGGGTGTGGGAAGCCAGCAAAGAGCTCCAGTGTCTTGGTGATAATTGCAGGTCAAAGTGTATGGAAATCGGTCAGGAGGCTTTTGCAGGACTGTGTGTGAGAGACTGGTGTGAACACCTGGATGGTAGCATCCAGGGTGGGGAGAAGGGGATGCTTGAGGACTTACTGGGCAGTTGAGCCCTTAGGTACAACCTGGTGGACTGGATGCATGAGGGATTGAAGGCCAGAATGGAGGACATTTGGGTTTAAGCCACAGGCTAGCTGGTGGCTTCCTCGACAGGAAGTTGACTGGAGTGCAGGCGCAGAGGCTGAAGCTGTGTCAGAGTGCTTAGATATGCTAGTGTATAGGGACAGAAAGGAGGGCTGGTGAGCATTGCAAGTAGGGACAGGTGCTTGTTAGTACATGTCAAGGAGCCATTCACTTTTAGGTCATCTTCACAGGCAAACAATTTGGGCATGATCATGAGGATTGCAATGGCTCTTCCACCTGTTCAAATCCTGCATTGCTGACCTAGAGCAGTGAATATTGGGAACACAACCTCTTCCTCAATTAGGGTGCCGTGGGGAGATGTCAGGCCATAAAAGCCATGAAGACTCAAATCACAGGGTCTTTGACCAGTGCCTCACCCAGAGCAGTTTTGTGGTGTTCTGCTTGCTGACTAAGATTTCAAGACCCAAGAGACCTGCCCCCTCCCTTTCTTGATGAGACAGTTTTCTATTCAGATGCTTTGATAAAGTCACAGTGACTTGACGTATTCACCTACGAAGCATGTAAGCCCTACGTGGTCCTTTTTTTGTAAGACATCAGAAGAAAAGGCTAATCCAAGTTAGGAGGATTTGATTTAAGACCTTGTGAGGAAATCCAAGACTGTGTTCTAATCACCCAACGCTGCCTGTGTTATATAAAGATTTTTGCCTGTGTCATGTAAAGATTTTTGCCTGTGTCATGTCATCCTTGTTTTGTTCAATTTATTCCTCCCCTTCTTTAAGTGTCCTAGTTTCTCTTCTACTGCAGCTGGTTTTGAAAAAACAGAATCTGGGGTTTTCTGCCCTGCCACATTGCGTGTATTCTTCATTCTTCATTTGATTACTCACTTTTCAAAAATAAATATAGTACATTCTCAACAGTTTTTAAGTAATATTTTTCTCATAAAAAGAAATTTAGACATTGGAAAGGATAAGAGTATTGAACAGTGATCCACTTGTAATCCAAATAGAAAAGGTAGTTGGTGACTAATTTGCTTTATTTCCTTCTGGCCCTCTGGTGATAATTGAAAGATGTGTATGGAAATAGTTTATCTATTTATAATAATGCTGCAGTATTTAGCATGATATTTTTAAACCAGCATTTTATGGTGAATTTTTTTGATATCCTGCCATTTTTAAAAACATTTTTTTCATACTTTAAATTTCTTAAAGTATTGATAAATGATTGCTGGAATACCTTCCCCTCTCCCTGATGCCCTCTCTGTTCCCTCAGACTCTTCTCTCCTTGTTAGATCTGTGTTAAGTCCATTGGACTATCCTTTTCTGTGGCAGTGTTCTTTTGCAGGGTGAGGGACTGTGTTTCTGCGACATGGCAAACTGTGTTGATAGGTTCTCAGTCTTAACTTTGTCTTGAACAGCCAGCCTATGCTCATTTGAGGTCTATCAGTGTCTTCTCATTGTTGGCTGTCTTCTCCAATCAGTTCTTTGTGCCATTTTGATGCTTCTTTGCCTTATAGGTCTGACCTCTGGTTTAGGGGGCCTTGCCCCAAACCTTTGTCAGTAAAAAAAGTAAAAACATGGTTTTTGAAGGCAGTAATGTTTGGATCAATTCATGATGATTTAAAAAAAATTTTTTAATTGATTACATACATATTTACTTAGATTGTTGTATACCCAATTCATGGTAACTTTTAAAGGGAAAAAACTCAAGATGAGCTCAGAAATTGACAAATTCCTCTATGACTAAAAAAAGAAACAAACAAAATACAAACAAGGAGAATTGTTTGGAATATTACTCCGAAGTTGCTGTTTTGTGTTCTTCATAGGATCTTATTTTGGCTGGGCATGGTGGCTCGTGCCTGTAAGCTTCAGCCTATGAAGTGCCTGGGGCTGGGGATCGTGGTTCGATTCCTGCCTGGGGCACGTAGTGAGACCTAGTTCCAAAAGAATATAGCTGGGCATGGTGGTGCGTGCCTGTTATCCCAGCTACCTGAGAAGCTGAGACTGGGGATTGCTTGAGTTTGTGGTACCCCAGCGTTCCACGGGCAAAAATAGCGAGACCTAGTCTCAAAAAAAATCTTATTTTGTGTGAATTTAGCCTTCATACTTATTCCTTTTGTGAGGTTGCTTAAAATTAAGTTGCCTCACCTTTTATATACTTTCTCTGTTTTCTATTGGAATGTACTGACCCCAAGTGACCCTCTGGGGTACTTCATAAAGTGCTGCCTCACAAACCATTTCAATCTCCTTAAACAGTTAAGTGCTAGGTGCCATCAAGAGATGTATATTTAATTGGAAGTAATATGGAAATAATCAGCATGAACCTTTAACATTGTTTTGAATTTGAGTTTAGGAAGAAAAGAAAAGTTCCCATGGGCTGTAAGTGAGCCTGGGAGCCAGCAGACTTCTGGTAGACCCACCCCTGCTCACTCACAGGTGTGTTTTCTGCGGTTCTCCTCATCAGTTGGCCTGCATGGAATCTAATCTCCAGGCTGCTTGCCAGTTGAGTTCTCCCTGCATTGTGAGACTGGTGTCTAACTTAAGATACCAGCAGTGTCCTGCTCACTAAATTCAGAGGTTATTACTTCTTCTGCTTCCCTACCTTGCACCTTTATATTAGCCCAATCCTTGACTTTCTGCCCTGTTTTCCTCCTCTCTTTTCTGTTCCTGCTGAGATGCTTTCTTCTTCCTGACTCTGATTCTATTTCTTTTTTTTTTTTTTTTTTTGAGACTAGGTCTTGCTATTTTTGCCCGTGGAACCACAGGCTCTCGTTGCCCGGGGTACCGCAGACTCAAGCAATCCCCAGCCTCAGCTTCCCAGGTAGCTGAGATTACAGGCGTGCACCACCATGCCCAGATATTTTTTTTTTTGGAACTAGGTCTCGCTATGGGCCCCAGGCAGGACTCGAACCGCGATCCCTAGCCCCAGCCGCTTCATAGGCTGAAGCACCATGCCCGTCCTGATTTCATTTCTTGATGATTTTTTTTTAATCCTTGATAATAGTGTCTGCTGTCATGACTAGAGGGAGATTAGACTCAAAAACTGGGGCCACATGCCTCGGTGCATGCCTTTAATCCCAGCCTAGGAAGGGAGGCTGAGACTAGGAATTACTTGAGTCTGCAGGTTCAAGACCCACCAGGGGCAACATAGCGAGACCTAGTCTCAAAAAATAGCTGGGTATGGTGGCCCTCACCTGTAATCCTAGCTACCTGGGAAACTGAGGGTGGGGATCGCTTGAGTCTGTGGTACACTGGGCAACGTGGGTCTGAGGTTCCCCAGGGCAACGTAGCAAGACCTAGTCTCAAAAAGCAAACAAACAAACAAACAAACTCACAAAGATGAACACATGTAAATATATAGTTTTTAAATTGGACTATGTCATTTATAGTTTTACAGCTTTCATTTCTTAACATTATATTGTGTTTTCCTGTGCTTAAAAATATTCTTGGAGGACATGAACATTTATCTAAGTTATATTAATCATTTTTTTTCTCTCTGGTTGAACTTTAATATTACTCAGTTTCCTAACTGGTTTCTGTAATGAACTTCTTGGTCCATATTCCTTGACTGTATCTTGATTATTTCCTTAGCGATGATTCCTTGCACTGGAATTATGAAGACAAAGGTGTATTTGACCATCTAGACTGTCTGCAGACTATTTCCTCTTCTGTAGGCTTTTTTCATCTTCATTGCAACAGAGTCCTAGGAGGTTTCCTTAACTTCGTTTGAGGTGACTCGGTTACTCTGCACACCTGCTAACCACGTGACCTTGGAAAGTCCAGCAAATTCATACCACCTCTCTGTCCACACCCCTTTAGGAGCCAATTACTTTCGTTTAGTTCGCCTACAGACTTTCTTCCTGGATCCACTAACTTGGGTGTGGGGGTAGGGCAGGGCATAGTGAGGCACTATGGATGGGGTGGAGTAGAGTGGGGTGGAGTGGGGTGGGGACCTGCAGATTCTTGTGCCTGCTGGGGCCACCTCTGATGTTACAGTGCTCTCTCCCATCAGACTTCAGTCTGTTCCACATTCTTGCCTTAGCCTACTGCTACTCCTGTTTCTACGAGGTTGTTCTAGACTTTGAGATTTTTTGACTCAATCTCGAGCCTCCCCCCCCTCCCCCCTTACTCTCAGCCATTGGCTTTGTCTCTTGCTTCTTTGGAAAAACAAAGCAAATAAGCAGCAGCCCTTAGTTGAGGAACTACTATAGACAACTGTCAGAGCCCCTGCTTTGTCACTTTGTTACATACCTGGCTACACAACACATGTCCTGTCTCCTCCCATGCTGCCTCAGAAGCAGCTTCCCTCCTCTTTCCCAAGGTCACTAACTCCTTGACTCTACACAAAGCCCTGT
This sequence comes from Uropsilus gracilis, assembly GCA_004024945.1. NCBI lineage: Eukaryota > Metazoa > Chordata > Mammalia > Eulipotyphla > Talpidae > Uropsilus > Uropsilus gracilis. The sequence continues at coordinate 21,701 of PVHY01013640.1, read as the reverse complement.
CCCTGTATTCTAGTGGCTCTCAACTGAGACGGACCTTGCCTCCCAAGAAACACTTAGTAATGTCTGCAGGTTGTTCTTGTCACACCTGGGGAGAGCTGCTGTCTGGTAGGTAGAGGCCAGGATTGCTACTAAATAAACATTTTCCAGTATACAAAACAATCCCTCACATAGAAGAATTAACATGGCCCCAGAGTCAGGAGAGCCCAGGTGAGGAAAGCCTCTTTCAGTTCTACTCTTCGGGGTTGGCCATGCTCCATCAGTTGGCCAGTATCTGCATCCTTGTCTGTCTTTGCTATCACCAGTTTTTCTTAATGTGATATGGGAGAGAATTGACAGGCTACTCGTTACTAGTGAGAGCAAGATGGCTTACATGGGATTAAGACTGAGTGTTTGAGCTGCATCTACTTCGGCATCTATTGCTGCTCTTGGTCCTGCTCTGGTTGGGTCCTAATATCTAAACCGAGGGTCTTGAACTAGGACTTTTATCACTCCCTCCTTTGTTAGCTTTTCTTACTATGGTTTACTTGTTCTAGTTGCCTTTTAATGGAGATTGGGCTGAAGCTGATTTTCTTTGCTTGAGGAGAAAGATGTAGGGGAAAAGGGAAGTGAAGTATGTCACTTAGTCAATGAGTTTGGTTATAGAGGTAACAAAATTGGAGTTGAAAAAATTGGAAAGCCCTTCAGCTCCTTTTCTTCCAGAATAAAGCTTTTCTAAGCATTTTATCAAGATGGAGTCTCAACAGGGAGGGATTAAACACAGTGAAAAGAAGTATTTAGCTATAGATAAATGTCTATTAACAAAAAAGCTGAGTTCTGTTTCCATTTAAAAAAAACTAATTTTTGGAAGAAACAATAATTTAAGTAGCACACGAGTTTGCCGAGTCTGCTGTCACCAGATGGGGTGGCTTGAACACAGAAGGTAATGTTTTTATGTTCTGGAAACTGGTGTCCAGAGTGTCAGCAGGATAATTCTTCTGAGTCTGTCCTCCTTGAATTGCCTGTGGCACTTTCTCTTCACATGTCTTCCACTGTTTCTGTTTTTTCAAATTCTCTCTCTCTTTTTTTTTAGAGGAATACCAATTAAATTAGATTAGGATTTGCCCTAATGATCTCATTTTAATTCAGATACACCTTTAAAGTTCCTCTCCCCAAATATAGTCAAAGTTAAGGAGGGATGGTTAGAACTTCAGCATGCTTTTTGGAGATCACAGCATGACAACCAGGTTGCCTTTGAGGGGAGAGGCATCTTGTTTAGGCGTATTTTCTTATTAAAATATCCTCACTTAATACCATCAATGGATTTCTTGGAAACTAGATTTTTAAGTGAATGATACATAATGGAACTAGGTACTCAAATACTATCTTTCCTTTAGCATCTGCTGGAATTTGAAACACCATTATTCAAGGACCTGCTGTTTTAGATTGTAATTGTTTTCAGTCTTTCAGCCAATGTGTAAATGAGAAACACTACAGTTTGATTTTATAATTTTAGATATAGTCAAAGAAGATCATGTTCCTGCACTTATTGACAGTCTGTTTAGCACGTGTGTGTCCTCCCCTGCTGAATACTGAAATCGTGGTCTTTCCCTTGTTCCAAGAATCCCACTTTTGGGGACTGACCTGCCTCTCTGAGTTTGGGGACTGGATTTCTAAGTTGTTGATGCCAACTTTCTTCAACCTGTCACTGATCCTCCCAGCCACCAGAGGTCGCTGGCTCCCCCCCGCTCATCTGTTGTCCCAGTACCTCTGGGAATCTCAGAGGTGCCGAGCACCTGTGGGAACTTGAAAGTCTAGTTTGGAGATTCTCTGGGGACCTGCCAGGAACACTTCACCAGGTAGCCTGCTACCCAGCTGCAGCTAATGTGGAGAGTTAGCTGTTTGCAGACAAGGTGACACTTGCTGTTTCAGCAGCACCTGCTTGGGTGGCAGAGTGGGGCCTGGCTTATTTCAAGAAGCAAGAGCAAAAGGGAGCCGAGCCACAAGCCAGTCATCTGTTGCTTTGGCTTTGGGAGTTCAGGAAAGAGTGGTCAGGTCACTAAACCATACCCCTTCTACTGGAACCTGTTGCTGGAAAGCACAGCAACACACTTTCCCACCTCACACATGCCCATGACCTACACCTCAGAGCACCTAGCTTCTTGGTGCGAAAATGGGCACACGTGCCAGAGTTGGTGCATTTATAGGGCCTTCCTTTCATATGGTACCACATCCTCCCGTCAGTTGAGTTTGGTAGTGTAGCTTGTGTCATGGTTGCCTTTGCTTCTGTCTTTTTTCCCCTTCAAGATTTTAAGCTCCTTGAGGGCTAGCAAGACGTGTTCTCTAGTCTGTCTGGTGTGGGCCATGGCACACAGATAGACTGCATTTGTAATAAAGAGTGAAAGAAAGACAGACCTCCACTGCTGGTGTGCCCGGAGAATTCAGATGCAGCTTTAAGCAAATGATGGAGCAGCCCAACGGAAGTTGTAGGCGCTCAGAGCCGCCTGTACCCTGGGTCTTGCCCCTTCTTGTTTTATAAGCCCTTTCTTGTTCACTTTGGACCCTTTGAGATCTGACCTTTGCAGTGCTGCAGCAGGTACCTTATGAAAGTGGTCTGGTTATTTAAGCTCAGGGCTGAGCTGGGTGGAGTTACTTAATCCTTACGGTAGGGGAGGAGCTTGACTCAACTCCTTTTCTACCAACACGCATTTCTTTCTAGCTGTCAGTGAAGTGAATCATCCACATAAGTAGCAAGCTGGGTGCTTTCCTGCTCAGTTGTGTTAAACTTGCCGGTGGCCCCCAGTGCCAGCAGAGGTGTGAGGGCAGGGCTTCCACACCCGGAGAAGGAAGCAGTGGCCAGGAACCCAAGAGCCGCCCAGGTAGATTTCCAGCTGTGTTCCAGCAACGTTTGCCCGTTGGATGCTTTCCGGCAGGAGAGATGACTTGTTTTTCATAAGCCTTGAGGACAATCATAGGTAAGAACAAAGACGCCACTGTTTGCTCCTTAGGTGAATGTATAACATCTGCTTTTCGCACAGATTTTGATTCTGGTGAGGTGCTGTTTTTCTCTAGCACAAACCTTTCTAAAGGTTTTTCTGTAGAAATTACTTCTCTTGGGTGCCGAGAAACCTGATTGGTTTTGTTTTCCTCTGTACTGATGGGATGGCAGCAAAGAATGAAACTTGAAAAGAATTGTGATCTGAGTTCTCCCGATTCCCTACTGTTTACTTTCTAATCTCTGGCTGAAGAAAAAAAAATGTACTTTTTATTCTAAAAAGGGAAACACAGTAGATACTTTTGTTTTCTTTTAAAAAGAATGGAAAATATAGACACTTAATTTCTATGAATGATGTTCTCTGATCGGGAAATCGCTGGTTTGGGAGGAAGCAACTGTGCTTTTCTTCCCGTTCTGTTTTGGGCCTCTGTGCATATTTCTGAGTCGGAAATCTCACTGTAGAAGGAGACACCAGCTGTTCTGGCTTCAAAGGAAATCACATCTTAGGTCGTGAAATGGTTTGCTTAGAGGATGATTCATGGTTTACATCTAAGTTTTTGGTTGGTGGTGACAGAAATCTTTCTACCCCTTGGCGTTTGACTTACACATCTTAGGCTGAATACTGTTATTATTGTTCGTTTGAGAGGGCAAAAATTAAAGTCCTTTCATATTCAATTGAATTTTCCTTTAGGTTTTGTTGTAATTTTCCCACCCTTACTAATAAGATTAACATGTGATTTTTTTTTGTTTGTTGCTATACTCTCATTCAATAGTGAGTCATAAACTGTTAGCTAGTTAGTGTATGTCCATATGTTGCCAAAGTCTGAAATAAAGTTGCGTGCAGGCCACACCTTTATATGAGCCAGATTACTTTCAAAAGTGCCTTCCTAATGTTAAGTGTTGCTTACGGTGAGTGAACTTGAGACAGTAAGCATGTATCAACAGTCTCAGGAGCAAACCTACAGTCAGGTCTGAGTTATTCAGATTAAAACACTTGATTTCACAAGTATTTCATCTACAAGTGTTTGAGGTAGATGATGTCAAACAAAGAAAGCAAGTAGCTAATTTAAAGGCATGGGAATTTAAGGAACCTATGTAGTAGCTACTTTTTTTTTTAAGTGTTAGGTAGACAAGGTGATCTTTAATTCCTGTGGGTGTTTGAATAAGATTGTGGTCAAATCAAGAAGAGGAAAAAATTTTCTGTTTAACTAGGCGGGGAAAAAAAAGGAGAGATTATCACAGATGTTACCAGTTATAATTATTATTCTTTTCACTTCTTACAATGGTTTCTTTGGAGTCTTGTATTGCAACTAAGTGTTGATTTAAAACAAGATTAGGACATTTTCTTGCCAGGGTGGAATATAACAAAAAGATAGCGAATGAAGGCAGGACAGAATGATAGGAATTTGCTGCTTGAGGAGTATGCAAGTTTTATTCTAAAGTGGTTTGTTTGGTGGGTGTGGTGGTGATGGGGAGCCCTGTATGCTTATTGACTATATCTTGGTGGCTGTTGACAAAACAGAGGCTTTTGTGGTTATGATGCTTGTGTTGGAAGGATTGTTTTGGCTTCTTTAGGTTTCATTCCAGGCACTGTTTATTCCACCAGTCTGTCCTTCTTAGGGCTTTTGCAAATCAGTTTCACAGGCAGTGATCTGGTTTACCTTTAATTTTATTCACTTGGGCAAAAAGTTGGTCTCCATGTGATTTCCGACTTAGTGGGTTTTTGTGGTGAGGTAATGTGCTAGCTATGTGGAGGGCTCCCCATGCTCTAAGTTGCCTTGAAACAGCCTGTTCACCTCTCCCTTGGGCTGCAGAGGATTTTGAGGTCATTCACCTTCAGGGTGATGGCAGATGTCCACTGTGTCGTGTTCTCAAAATCTACCTCAACTCTGTTCTCAACAGCTCCGAATTCCACCCAGGGTCATTTGGCACACTTGAAACTACTGTCAATATTTGCACTCGGCCTGGTTTTCTGTACCAAAGAACTCGACCTGGTTTTCTGTACCAAGTAGCCGGTGGGTAGAGGCAGCTCACCGATGTGACCACTCACTACCCAGGACTTGCAGCTTAAGCCTGGGTGAGACTACCAGGTGCCCCTGAAAGTATTTAGTAAGTCTGACTCCACAGAAGGCCTGAGGTCTCGATCTTACAGAAACTCAGTCCTGTCGTGGTGAGGTTGCTAAAACTGGATCAGCCCCAGGAATCACAAGATCTTTTCAGGTAAAACCATGAGCTGTCCTCACACGGCTGAGACATATGTGAGTTACGTTTTCATCTTGGAAGTTGTTACTGGAAGAAGAGTTTGGTTGCCAACTCCTGATTGACATCATCCTTGCAAACAAAGGATTGATTTTGTTCTCCTAGAGAGTGGAAGACTATGGAAAATTTTGGGGACATACACCAGGCATGTGACTTACCGTCCTCTCCTGGAGGCTGTTAGCAGGTTCACGGTATCACCTCAGGCTAAGCGGAGACCCAGGGAGGAGTGATTCAAGTGGGGTGAATGGAGGTTCATAAATGCACACAGCCCCACTTGTAGTGATGTCAGCGTGCCACTTCCTTGCTGATGACTCATGATCTGCTGCGGGCCAGATGGTCACATGCAATTATAACTGCCTCTGACTCAGGTCAGGGCCACACAACCACCACGTCAGAGGGCATTTGGGCATGGAGTTTTGGGCAGAGGCCACTGGGAGTCCTGGGGCCATGAACCTCACAAGCCTTTGCCAGCTCGGGGATTTGAACCTTCACTCAATGCACAGGGTTCAGGCGTCTGCTTTGGCCAAGACCTGCCAGGCTAACAGGTAGCCTGAGATGCTAGGAAGTCTCCAGCTTTGTCAGAGGAGGGCTGAGGCACTTTAATATACTACACTCTTTCATTCTTGCCTTGCGGGGGTGAGGTGTTCAGGGGCATCATTTTATGTGAATTTAATCGATGGACAATTTATTAGAAAGAAATTTGTTCTCTTTGAACGCTGCGCTTTCTGCTCTTATATTGTAACTATTTTGACTTATTAACAAGGTTAGATAAGACCTTTGGCTTATTCATTACTTAAGAATAATTTGTCTTCTTTTAGGCTGTCACTTACTGTTTACTGTCTGTGTCAGACACTGAGGGTTACTTTATCCATTGCACCTGATCGTTTTTGTTAAGTTAAAATCCTTGGGATTTTGGTTGTTTTTTCTTCTCTTACTGTTTTCACTTGATTGATTTTACTTTTAAAAACACACCTACCAGCCCTTAGACATAAGACTGAGTGAGGACAGCTCGTGGAGACAACAGAGATTTAATTGATATGTAAGAGTCATCAGACTTGGGAAAATGCCTCCCCTCATTTTACTGTCTTAAAAATAATTTTTCAATTGTTTGTTCAATTGTAAAGGGAGCCCACAAACCAAAGAGACAATGGTTTTCCTTATGTGTGCGCCAACGGAACTCTCTGAAGAAAATAATTTATTGGCGAGATTATGTAAGCTGAAAGGTATGCATGTCAGAATAGAGGAACGAGTAAGACTGTCACCTGTGTGGAGCGGCAAGCCCCAGAAGATGATGCCTCATCCTGTTACGGGGATGTTGCCATTAAAATCCCAGTTTGAGCTTGACGCAGGTCAGAAGTGCTCGATGACACAGCCAACCTCTTTGTTTAGCAGTAGCCCATTTAGGGAAAAAGCCCCCAAACCTAGCAGTGAGAGTTAGCCGTGCACTGGTGGGTGGTACAATTCCCCCCTCTCTGACAGGGAGCACTCCCACTTTGCCTTGTGCCCTGAACAGAAGCTGTCCGAGTGTCCTTCAGATGCTAAAGCCCAGGGGCCACTGTTTCATAATTAAGCCAGCTTTAAGTTGTACTTTCACAAGTTCATGTTTGACTGTGCTTTTTGAGGGGTGGAGGGGTGGGAGGGAGTGTTAGAAAATCACAAAATTAAAAAGCCGCTCCCAAGTCAAGAGGGCCCCAATTAGCACCTAAGTGGTTCCCACCTTGACAGTGAAATCCATTTATTCTATAGGCATTGAACATGCCCGGATCTAGATGCTAGGGAAGCCTAGCTGAAGAGGAGGGACTGAAGGCCATCAGTGTCTGCAGGACCAGCAGTCTGCCTAGCCACCTACCTTCCTACCTATAGGGAGTTTCAGCCTCATGAGAGCCTAATGAGCGCCAAGTGAACAGATTACATAACTGGGGCACCATGAGTGGCTGTAAAGAGATCAGGAGAAGGGGTAACAATGGCATGGTGGCAAGCCTTTTCTGCCTAGTAGCTCCTAACATTTTCCAGTATGGCTATTTTGGACAGTGTGGGAGTTGTGACTGACACTAGATAGTGGTAAAAACACTGCCTTAAAAGAATTTTTTAAAAAAACATTCCCATAGAGAGTTCTACATTGTTTCTGAAAGTGCAGGTGGATTTCTTCTTAGTTTAAAATGAGAAGATATTTCTAGCAAAAAGCATTTCCCCTCATGAAATATGTTCAAGTAACATCTCGTGTAACTGGCATCAGAAACTCTCAATATCCGGGTCTGTGCACTGCCTGCAGAATGAAGGAATTTTTCTACTCTACAAGTTGTGTGGCAGCCTAAATCTAAGGCAAAGGGGTGGGCTGTGACCGTGCCATTCACATGATGAAAGATTTTTTATTCGCCAAGTGGAGTAGTGGATGATTGTATGTGACCTCCAATATTCAAGGTCTCTTCTGTGTTTCATGTTAAGACTGAGATAGCTACCAAATGGGACCAAAGCCTCTTAAAAGTGTTACTATTTTGAAACTGTAGGATAATAGTGAGGTGGGAACAGGGTGAATGTTAGCACACACAGAAGAGTACATTTATGAGACAATCTGTCCTTGAATTTCTTAACCCAGTATCTCAGAGAATGAGGTTACATATTCTGAATATCTCAGTTCACCATGGCCAGGAGTTCCTGGGGGCAGTGGAAACTCATGGAGTCTATTATAGTACATAGCACTGCTGAGGATAAAAATCCTCCAAGTTCTAAAGGAAAAGGTGTGCACCCATGAGAATGGTTCAAAACAAAAAGACCAAAAATGAATGTCAGAGAAAGTATGGAGGAAAAGGAATCTTTGTGCACTATCGGTGGGGATAGACTGGTCCAGGCCCTGTGAAGATAGTACAAAAGTCTCTGAAAATAATAAGCATAGGTCCACCATATGACCCAGCAATTCTACTCCTATGGACTAGCTATCTACTGAAAGAATACGTCACTAATTCATAAGAGATGGGATATATGCACACTTCTGTTCATTCCCACACTATACAGTAGCCAAGTGTGAAAGTATGCAAGGAGAGGTGGGTGGATTAAGAAGAGGTGGCATATGTATTCACAGTGGAATATTACTCAGCTATATATGCATATATATTTTTAAGACTAGGTTTTGCTATGTTGCCTAGGTTAGTCCTGATCCTGCTGACTCACGCTATACCCAGCCTCCCAAGTAGCTGGGATTACAGGCACCGCCACCCCGCCCAGCTGCTTTTTTGAGACCAGGTCTCACTGTGTTTTGGGGGGTCATCTCAAACCCTCAAACTCAAGCGATCCCTGGCCTCTTTGCCGCCCATCGCTTGAATTACAGATGCGTGCCACCACATTGGCTCAGCTATATTAAAAAAAAAAAAAGTGAAATGTTGCCTTTTGTGACAGTGTGGATGGGGCTGGAGAAGATGATGCTAAGTGAAATGAAGGAGAAACACAAATAAGACATGATTTCACTCATGTGGAATATAAAGAAACAAGACAAAAAACAAGCAAACAAACAAAAAACCCAGAGAAAACTAAATCAAAGCAAAGCAAACCTTTGAGGGTCCAGATGTAGAGAGTAGGAAGTGGAGAACAAAGAACAGGTGGAGGCTTACTGGATGTGGTGGAGGGTTATTGGTGCCTTGTGGTAGGTGTGGTATGATAACATCTGAAAAGGTGTGCACCTGTACCCCCAAATCATGTACAGTGCTGTAAACCAGTGTTAACCACAATAAAAAATACAATTAAAAAATAATAATAAAGGGTGTGCTTACGTCATCTCATGGAGTCCTTCCCAACAGTCTGGTCAGATTAGCTGATAGAGATCATGGTTATTTGCAGTTGCAAGTGGCAGAACTAGAAAACAAACCCCGGTGTGTCTTCATCCAGAGTTCATGCCCTCTTGCTTTGCTATTATTCTAAATCAAGAAACCGAAGCGACCGATCAAAGAGCAGAAAATCCTATCTTTGTCAAACGTGCAACTACTATCTTTTTGTGTGGATCTTGCATCCAGTTAATGATGTCTCCTTTTCTTCAAGTTGCTTTTCAAAACCACCATTCCAAAAGGGTCTTATTACCCTATTAAAGCTGCAACCAGCACCTTCCTCCATGTCCTAGTGCCAGTCCTCTGTGCTACTATGTTTTTCCACTATCATTTATTCTGTGCCATATACTGCCAGTCTCCTCTAACCCAAGTGCAGACTCCATTACTGTTCTAAAGTTTTCCTTCCTCAGTGTGTCTGAGTCTCAAGCTTGCTTGCTTCACTTGAAGGGCCTTGGTCAAAGTAAACAGTTTGGTACAGTGCTTGAGACACAGTAGGTGCTCAGTAAACACTTACTGCTTGAAGGAATGGGAGGGGAGAGCAGATGCTGGGTCTCACTGTGGCCTTTTGTGAGCTTCTCCCTCCCTCTCCCCCTCCCCCTCCCCCTCCCCCTCCCCCTCCCCTTCCTCCTCCTCTCCCTTTGTTGCCCAGGGTAGTCCCAATCCCACAAACTCAAGCAATCCTCTACCTCCAAGGTAGCTGGGATTACAGACACACGCCACCGCGCCCGGCTGTTTTGTCAAGACCAGGTCTTGCTATGTTGCCCGGGGTAGTCTCAAACCCGTGAACTCAAGCGATCCTGGGCCTCTTGCCTCCCAGCGCTTAGATTACAGGTGCACTCCACCACGCCCAGCTCCTGTAGCTTCTTTCGAGCTGGCAGTACTGTGCAGTGAGCTGTCTGCAGGTCACCTGCCCCACCTTTATGCATTAGTGTAAAGGAATTGACTGGGCGGGCAGCTCTCACCACTTTGAGAAGAAAATCTAACTGCTTCAATTTCTTAACCACCTGTCCTAAGGGTCAGAGTGTAGCCCCCCATCTTCTGCTAAGCAGAGAGCTCTATCCTCAGGGATAGCTCTGCGAAGCTCCTTACGACTCTTCATGGACGTAGCAAACGTTTCCCCATTGTGGGTTTTGCCTACCTAATTGCCACTGCGGTGGTAAGCGTTTAACACACTGCAGTTACATGTTCCTTTGTGGTTTTCCTTAGCCTTAATCCTTTATTAATTGCCTCTTGTTCAAACTCCCTCAGAGCAGATTATCCTTCACTTTCTGTTTCTGCTCCATGACGACTGGATTTTTCTGTTTCAGTCATGACATGAGAAAAATGATGAGGAAATTACAAATGAGGATGTTTCATTTCCATCCAATTGACTCCTACTTTAGTAGGATTATACTTAAAAATGCTAGGGTTGCTTACTGCCCAGCTTATGATTCTCTCTTTTCCATGATACAAAGATATTTGCGGGCCACAAATACAGCTTCGGATGGAACCCACTCTAAATCATAACTATTCCACCCTGGACCTTCCTAGGCCCTTAAAAAGCACTTACTTGCTGCAGACCTACTGGGTGACCAGAATGTTAGAACACAGGTGACCCAGACATGGTCCTGTTGGCAAGATTATTCCAGGCTAGTAGCAGAATGAACACGTATGTAACCAATTGCTATATTGACAAACTTCTGCTAACAAAAGTGAGGTTTGCAGGTGGGAAGTCTTCTGAGAGACTGTTGAGCTGCTCTTTAAGGTTGAGTGAGGGTCACGTCTAGGCAAGGTGGGGACAAGGCATTTTCAGCAGGGGAAAATGTCTGGTGTCTGCAGAAAACTAGAATTCAGCCCTCCTTGGCCAGGTGTAAAGCACATGACCTTGGAGGAGCAGGCAGGGACTAGGACCAGGAAGGCCCTGTGTGCCATAAGAGTTGGTGGGGTGGGGTGGGGTGGAGGGGGTTGTCAAAGAATCAGTTTAGATGGGTGATTGCCACCCATGGTTTGGCTTGGGTGATGGCTTGATATTTGGCTGCTCTAACAGGATGGGCAGTAGAGGAAGTTGGGGTGGGCTGTGTAGTTGATCCTTGAGGTGTTTTGTCACTGAGTTGCCATGGCCAGAAGGTTCCTTCAGTTAGTTGCCTGGTGCTCAAGCCTGAGGGCCTTGTAATTACATACTATAGGAGATATAGAGTATAAATCTAATTAGCAGTTAATAAGTGGTATTTAGCTAGAATACATAGTTGTCCACACACATACCATTTTCTCGAAATCACATGGGGTGTCTCCCAGTAGATTTTATGTTCATTTGCCAGGAGGCTAGCTGCAAGCAGGCAGGCCTTCTGAACATTGATTGGTTAAGTCTGAAACCAGTTCTTTAAGCTGCTGAATATTATTCTGTTGAAGGGAAAGCAATGGGCTCATCTGAACACTGCCCCTCAGTCACCCAGAGAGGAGAGTGGTGAGTGGTCGTGAATCTCTTTCTGTGGCACCTTTTACATCCATGATATATGATCAGAAATGTACTTGACGTAATTCTGATATCTCAGTCTACATCAGCTGAATAAAGGTATGAGGTTAATTACAATGAAAGCTTTCTTAATCATGTGCCTTTTACTAAGGACTGTTTAAGAACTTGGTGTGTGAAATTGCATTTATAGTGAAGCTTACACATCTTTATTTTCCAAGGAAACATTTTCAGGCTTGGAAAGAATATTAGTGACAGACTACAAAAGCATAAAAAATGAGAACTTGGAAGGAAAACTTAAAATGGTGCATAATTAGTGACCCAATTTTTAAAGCTTTATTTTGCTTGTTTGCTTGTTTTTATTGAGGTCACACTGGCTTGCAACACTGTATGTGACTTAGGGAAATAGGTTTGCCCCTCCTCAGATGTATGTCACCACACCCACCACCAAGCACCCAAAGTCCCTCCCCCTAGACCGTTGGACAGCCACCTCCTTGTCCTTATTCCCATGTTCCCTTCCTCCTCCCCCAGTAGCCTCAATTCTGCATTCAGATTCCAAGTATTTGTTTTGATTTTATTTTTTCAGTTCCCTTTTTCCCTTTTTGTTCCACACATGAGTAAAATTATCTGTTACTTGTCTGTCACCTTGTCACTTATTTCACTTAGTATAATCCCTCCAGTTCCATCCATGTTGTGAACAAATGGCAAACGTTTCTGTTACTTGTATTTATTTGTTTGTTTATTTTTTGAGACCAGGTCTTGCTATTTTTGCCCATGGAACCCCAGGCTCTCGTTGCCCGGGGTACCACAGACTCAAGCGATCCCCAGCCTCAGCTTCCCAGGTAGCTGGGATTACAGGTGCGTGCCACCACACCCAGCTATTTTTTGGAACTAGGTCTTGCTATGGGCCCCAGGCGGGACTCAAACCGCGATTCCTAGCCCCGGCCACTTCATAGGCTGAAGCTTACAGGCATGAGCCACCGTGCCCGGCTGTTACTTAATTTAATAACTGATTAGTATTCCATTGTGCGTGGATGCCATGTCTTCTTAATCTACTCATCTCTCATTGGACAGTTAGGTTATTCTCCTAACTTGGTTATTATAAAAAGGACTTCAGTGTCCCATTGAGTTAGTGATTTGGTATTCTTCCTATATACCTGGGAATGGAGTTGCTAGGTCATATGGTATTTTCACCCATTTTTAAATATTTTTCTAGTTTGTAAGTGATTACGGGTAATTTAATCAGAGCCTTTGGAATTACCAGTTATTTTATTTTTTCAAGTTCTCAAAAAATTGATATTCCTTATATTCCTTATTTTTGAATATTTAAGTTTCTCACACAAGAATGAGTCAGTTCCCTAAGTTGGGTATTTGGTGGTTTTACTTTTAATCTAAAGGGGCTCATGCATGGTGTTAGTTTTTAGTTTTAGGTCATAGTGCTGAAATTAGGTTAACTGGGAAACTTTCCCCCCCATTTTGCCTGATTTAGTTTAGTTTATTTGAAAGTATAACTCAGGACATACTAGGAAATGACCCCATAGTTCCCCCATTAGAGTATAGGGAAGAAATATTAGGAAAATGAGATTTATGTGGAAGACACATTCTGTCTCCAGGTTGATCATTGCCAGGTATGAGGTAAAAGGAGAATTCTTTCTTGCTGCTTGGGAAGACAATGCTTCCAGTGCAAAATGTTGCCCTGCGGTGGGCATGGGTAGGAACTCAAGCAACAGAGGAAAATTCATCGAGAACTTGTTCCATGGAAAATTTAGACTTAGCCCAAGATGCAGAGACTGGCCTCCAGTGATCTGCAACTAGTACAAGAAAATTAAGATGAACAGAGTTGAGAAAGAACAAATAACGCAAAAAGGCATTTAAGCTGATGGTTGGGGAATCATGACTGCAAGACAGCAGGACATGGAGAGACTGGTTTTTCAGGAGCAGTCTCCTGTTCTGGAAAGATGATGAGGCTTTCGGGCTATCTACCATTAATTGTTTTGTTTTTTTTAAGGCCAAAAGGAAATTATTTAATAATTGTAATAATTAGTTGCTGTTCTAAAATGAGGGGAAAAGTCAGTATTCTTTAAACACAGGGTCCTCAATATTTGTGATAAAAGCTGATTTCTGTGGGATCTTCATTTCCCAAGCCTGCTATCATAAAGGATCACAGACTGGTGGCTTAAGACATAGAAATCAGTGTCCTCACGGTGGATGAGCTTGATGAGCACTGTTGATGAAATTGATGAGCACTGTTGATGAAATTGATGAGCTACAAATTAGAAGTCAAGAAAGCAGGGCCAGGCTCCCTCAGAGAACCCTGGGGATACTCCTTCCTTGCCCCTTCTCCCTTCCAGTGTTTTCCAGCAATGCTGAGCACCCCTTGGCTTGTGCTTGCCTCCCTCTCCATGACTTTCCATTATTTGCCTCTCACTGCAAATTTCCCCTTTAGAAGGACACCAGTCATTTTGGATTAGCACATACCCCAGCATCCCCTTGTTAGGTCACATTCCAAGACCCTAGAGTTAGCACTTCCACTTAACTTTGGGGGGAACAGTTTAACCCAATTACATAAGAAGTGGGTCAGGGTGAGTTAACCTGTCACTTCTGCATTCAGACTAGTGCCAGATTTGAGACCTCTGCCTCAAGGCTTTCCGGGGTACCCCTGGCAGCCGTTTCACTGAATGAGTGTTACATTTGGGCCTGCTTCCTCAGACTTCTAGAAGCTACATCTCCCATTACTTCATGTGAGGGCTGAATCCCTTATCTGACGGGATCTTGCCTGTGAGAAGACAGGTCTTGCACTGAGAAATGGACAAGTCTTGGGGTTAGCTTTTAGGGTACCTCAGTTATTACTGTCAGTCCCACCCCTGAGAAGTCTGGAATGTTCCAAGGTACACTAAAGGAAGTACTTAGGACCGGCTCCACAGTAAACACTGGAGGAGAGAGGTTGATACTTGTGTGCATGGGAAATGTTTACTGGCATAGGTAGCTCACTGAATTCCTTCTCCTCAGCCCAGAAAATTGGCCTGGCCAGGCCTGTTGGCAGCAGAGCTCTTGTTTGCCAAACTCTGTGGCCTGTCCCCTGTTCCTCCTCTTGACCCTTGCTTAGCACGGTCATCTCCATGGTATTGGAGATGAGTTAGCACCTCCCCTGCCATCTCTGCTGGTGGGAGAGCAGGCGGCAGTCACAAGCTGTGCTCTGGGAACATAGGACTCTTCCAGAGTTAATTAATTAAAAGTTTCTTTTTCTCCCTGTTTAGGTAATAAAAACTGAATTCCCTGTAGTGGTTCTTTCCTTGAGAACTTGCCCTCTTTCAGTCAGGCAGAGTGCTGTGTTGGTTCTAGTTTGGCATCAAGTTCAAAGTTCTCTGCTTGGTCAGTGTTACTTTTCTTCTGTCACAAGGGGCACAGGTGGGATTAGTCAAGGAAGTGACCCTGGGCAGCGGTGGCTTTGGAAGTCTATTCTGTGCTAGGTGATTTCAGGGTGATGCAGATCTGTGTGCCTGATTTTCAGGCTCCTGACTTGATAAATTGAAGGTGGGGGTAGCTAATTTATAGAAAATGAAATGTAATTAAGCAATAAAGAACATCTTCACATTTCTGTTTTATGAATTTGGAGTTGGGTTGACTTTTCTGATCTTCTGATCAGAAGGTAGATGAGCAGAGACCAGTATCCCAGCAGATTCATGTTAGAACAGATGGACTGAGCCAGGTGCTTGACTTTCAGAATTTTCTCCTTTGCTTTATTTAACTCTGGTTCTAGGGAGGCTCTTAGCACAGGGCTCTCTGGTAACAGTGTTTTGTTTTGTTTTAAACAAGAAAATGTTTGCCTTTACTCTGTTCCCTCCCTCCTCCTTGTGCCCATGAAATAAACAAAAGGTGATTCTTATTGGCAAGCTATCATTCTAGATGCATCTTGTTGGTTGCCTTTCCTGCAATCCACCATGCCATGGACCCGTGGGGTGGATAAATCCCTGGCCTGTCCAGCAGACAGGGTGTCTGTACCCCACTTCCTACTGCTCAGGAGTGATTTCAATTAAATTCAGAGGATAGCTAGTGAGATATTTAAAACCAATTGAAGGTTAATGATATAAAATTTAATTGTACAGTAAATTTTAAAGTATGAGTGTTATACTAAGTATGTTCTCATATGAATTTATTACTCATTGGATATTCTCCTGAGACTTATTTTAATGAATTAAATGCACACAAGATATTTATTAACAGACCAAATGCACTCTTAAGTAAGTGTAGGGTTTTAGTCCCTGTGTGTAGATTTAAAAGCAACTGTTAAACACATAAATTTTCTGTCATGGAAACAAACAGGGATTGTGATGGGAAATAATAAGGTGATAAATAATCACATGGGTTTTTAATCAGACACTTATTTTTAGGAATATTTAATATTTAGGAATATTTAGAGTTTATGTAATGTGGACTTCAGTATAAGTATGTGCTCCTATCAAGATACCTTAACTGGGGAGGTCATGGATTTGGGATTTGGGTCTCCTGCCTTCTGCTGGGTTAGTCCTGGGAAAGTAACAGACATGGCTAGGAAGTGATTAACAGTAACCTCTGAACTATCATACAGCAATTTGAAATTAATGATTGATATATATGTAATTACTCTTGACACAATGATCTCTCGATGCCACGATCTTACTTTGAGTGATAAAGTAATTTTAACTTTGTCATGCCATTTTCAATCTCAGGAATTTACATGTTTCATCTCTGGATAGATTGTTTGCAGGTTTTCAGTTCTTTGGTCTGTAAAGCCCTGTGATCACTCCCAAATTATTGAAACTGTCCTTAAGTCTGTGGTTTCAGTGTGCTCACATGCTCATGCATTCTTGAATTACCTTTTTAAAAGAGACATTCCTGCAAGTCTTGTGTAATCAATTAGGAAAATTGGCATTTTCTGTCACAAATGAACACATTTGAATCGTTACTCCCTCAAATGTGTATGTGAGACAGCTCTTGAAGCTTTTGGCAGAATGAAATTTTAGAACTCCCAAAGGGATAGTAAAGGAGATATGCTGTGTGTTGGTGAAGGAATGTTTAAGTGCCATGCCATTATTATAATAATGGAATATATTTTACCAACAGAATATTTAACACAGATGTCAAGAATGTTGGGGCATTCCTCTCTTCTCACTGTGTTTACACACCTTTGCTGAATGACTCTCAGAGACACCTTGTTCCTAAAAAAGAAAACAAGCTAATGGCTATAAAATCAGAGATTGCTATTAAAGTTGTAAATGCCTGTATTCCTATCTATATTGTTGTTACTTGTGTCATCTTTTTTAACTAGTTTTGTATTGCTGCCATCTGTCATGATTTACCAATGGGAGCCCATTGGTGGGCTAACCCCAAGCTCTGATACCTCAGCATCCCAGACAGCAACACATGTACCCCCTCTCAAAGATAGAAATAAAGGGGGAAAAATCATTCTAGACAGAGCAATGCAACAAAAAACTGCTACTTTGGTATATTTGTAAGGCAGTCATTTCTTTTGCTTCACAGTTATTATGATGATACATAATTTTAAGAAAATTCTTGTATTAAACAAAGCATAGGTGGTATGACAAGTTCTGCATTGATACTGTTTTAGTGGTCACAGAACATTTTATGTGTGCTGCACACATGTGAGATATCATCTGTTTCTTGCT
The DNA here is from genome assembly GCA_004024945.1 of Uropsilus gracilis. Taxonomy (NCBI): domain Eukaryota; kingdom Metazoa; phylum Chordata; class Mammalia; order Eulipotyphla; family Talpidae; genus Uropsilus; species Uropsilus gracilis. Next base: position 4,541 of record PVHY01013640.1, on the reverse strand, counting down.
CATGTCTTCCTTGCCAGAGTTACTCAAAAGGGCTAGAGGTGGTGACTATATCAGGCACCAAGCATGATGTTAATACATGATGCCGGAATTTATTACCCATCTTCATAACTTTTCCTGATTTTACATTTTTCTTAGAATACTCAAAGTTATTTTTAAAAGACTGAAATTTTTTGACTTCTTACGTGTATACACAATATTCACAAAGGGCGTATCAACATTATATGCATTCTCTCTCATCCGACTTTGGTTCTCTGAAGTCTCTTGGAGGGAAGAGCCTGTATCTGTTTATCTGTTTCCTTGCCTCCCACTTCATTGACCTCCCCTTTGGTGCACATTGCAGTCCTTTACAGGGACTAGTAGAGAAGTTAAATCAATTGTTGAACAGTTTCTGTAAAGGGAGTGCATTTGGTTTTCCCTTTCCCTATGACTTTGATTTGCTATCTATCTTGGCTCTCTTACAGCAATAAAAGCACACAAGAGTGAAGCATTTTCTTAACCTGTTAAGTTGCCCACTTAAGAACAACATATGTAACAGAACCAACTGTACACAGAGGCAGTTCATAATTATCCCTTTCTTCGGTTGTTATAAGAGTACTTTGGTCATTTATAGGTGGAACTTGACTTTTCAGTGATTGCTCTGAGCACTACTAGCAGAAGATAAGAACTTTGGTGTGTTTTTTTTCCTCTTCGAAGGAAGTCCTAGCTTGAGGAAAATTTCTTACAAAACAATTTGTGAGCTTAAAAATGTTTTGATAAGTTACCTAGCTGCATAGACGTAGTTGGAGCTATGTATGTGTACGTCTCAGAAATAGTCAGATGCACTTGCAGCTTTTCCCTCACCCCCAAGTGACTGGTTATAGATGGTGAGCAACAAGAGAGACTCTCAGACTTGAGTATGAGAGTGGTGATCTAGTTGTTCCAACAACAAAACCATAACTGAAGTATCCCGAAGTGTCATTTTCCCAGCAACTTTACAGAACAAATGTAAGACTTAAAGTTTTAATGCCTCTTTTGCCCACCTCTAGACTAACCCATAGCTTCCTTGAATTTGTTGAAAGATTGTGCCTACTTATAAGAAACGTGTTGCTAGGGTAACTCATTGGTGAAGGGTGATGCATTTTAAGTACATTTCATGCCTTTTAGTAAATCTCAAAGGTCACAATGTGTGCATATGTTTCTCCCCCAAAATCTTCAGTAGTTTTCCATTTAAGGCAATTTTTTGGGTAGAAAAAAAATCCGAAGCCCCTTTGCCATAAAATTATAGGGTTCACTGCCTAACTGAAGAGTGTATTATAGTTGAATCAGATGTGTAACTATTATTGGTATTTTCATAACTTTTTGTACCTAAAAAAGTAGTACTTGCTCACAATAGAAAATTTCAGGCAAAAAAATCTATAAAGAAGAAAATAAACATAATTCATTAACATATCATCTCGAGAAAACAGCTATTAACTTGAGCTATGTTTTTCTCCATTACTTTCATATATATATATATAGAATTAGTTCTATTTTTAGATTCTGCTTATTTTTTAGGATTTTGCCATGATTATTTTCTCAATTTTAAAGATACTCTTTGAAACCATGAATTTGGTGGTTATAATATTCCAGTTCATGATTATACCATGATTGATTTAATCATATCTCTTTGGACTAGGAAGTTGCCTCTAATTTTTCCTTATTATATGATGGGGTAATTAAGATCTTTTGCAGCTAATTATTTGTTTGCATCTCTCACTATTTCTCTGGGATTGCTCTGTAGAAATAGACTTATTTGATCAATGCATGAACTCATTAAACATTCTTCACACCTACTGCCATATTACAGCTCAAAAAACTTGTAGTAATTTCTTTTCAGCTGTACATATAAAATGTCTGCTTCTCTTTAAAAGTGTTTTCTTTTTTCCCCCATCTTTGACAATTTGTTAAGAACTTGAGTTTCAGTATTACTTGCAGGTATTCGTGTTTTATTTCTTCTCTCACATTTTCTAGGTCTTTTTTTTTCTGTATTGTCTTATGTTTTGTATCTATTATTTATTACTAAAATCTATAATTTCTGTAACAGTAAAAAGGGAAAAGAATGCAGAAATGTTCAACAGGACAGACTTTCTTGTGAAACTTTCTCTGGGATAGGTACATCTTAGGGTGTTAAATACATGTGGTAGTAAAAATAAATTTGATCTGCAGTGCTACAGAGAATATAGCAGAGTCTCTTTTCTAATTTTAGTTTTCTGGGCTATAGGGAATGAAGACACCAATCAAAGTCTTCTTTTAAGACTGCCCACTAGCACATTGAACAACTATATATGGGGAAGTGTTTTCTTCCTTCCGGGTATGTTTGTGATATTCCCTCAGGATACGTGGTTTACAAATGAAGCCATTTTTCAATGTTCTTCTAATATATCCTGGTATCTTAGAAAGACACCATTATAGCTGATGGACAAGGCATCAGCTGACAGACCTGGCTGCAATATGAACATAATCCACCTTGAATGATTTGTCCCAGTGGAGGCAACTCTGCTCTTTGATGCCTCCCCTCCCTGCCATTTCCCTGCCTTCTTTAAAGAATATGGATCTTTGCAAAGATGGTTTGGTCTGATAAAGATGAGTAACGAATCAGTGCAGAAGGACTACTAGCCTTTGCACATAGCCATAACCTACCTAAGTGTCATGAAATACTTCAGTGTGACAGACTTACGAGGGGTCAGCATTGCCCAATAATAACAGGGCCATCTGTCCTGAATCAGCATGTCCTGGGAAGCTGAGCAGTGGGCAAAGCCAGAATTATTTTCACCTTTCTTTGAGAAGTGACCCCTTCTTCACTATTGCTGTTGTTTGTTTGTTTGTTTTTGCTTAATGGGGACAAGGGTAAAATGAAATCCCTCTCTAAATTCAATCTAGCTGTGGTCTGTGCAGTCTAGTGTCCTATGACAGAATGACAAATAACTGGAGCAGGGTCTCTATGCAGGACAACTGCTACAAAGCCCTTCTCTCAGAAGTCTTGCAACATTAGGGTGGATTTTTTGGACCAGAGTTTCTGAATGCCTTCTAAGGAGAGCACAAGTATTGTGGATGTTTTGCCAATTTTCTTGACATCTGTCTGACCCCTTCGAGTTGATTCCAGAATCTGTCTTCTAGTCATTGATTACATGCCAAGTTTCTGTTGTGTCCTAGATCAGATGATGCTACCCTTCTGTTTTTTCTCCCCTCAAATGTAATCTTATATGTACAAACAGATGAGTTATTCTTGAGGATAAATAAATTCAAAAAAAAGAAAAGAAGAAGAAAAAACTGAGTAGTTTTGCCTTCTGGACTTAACTCAGTGACAAGCATGAGGAATCTGAGATTTGATTGATTGATTGATTGATTGAATGATTGATTGATTGATTGATTGATTGATTGATTGGAGACTAGGTCTTGCTATGTTGCCTGGGATAGTCCCAATCCCATGGACTCAATTGATCCCCAGCCTCAGCCTCCCAGGCAGCTGGGATTACAGCCATCCTGTACCGCTGTACCTGGCTGCTTTTTCGAGACCAGGTACTGCTATGTTGCCCAGGGTAGTCTCAAACCCGTGAACTCAAGCGATCTCAGGCGTCTTGCCTCCCGGCGCTTGGATTACAGGTGCACACCACCACACCCAGCTAGGAACCTGAGATTCTTTTTTTTTTTTCCCTTACAGACTTATTTGTATATGTATTATTAAGACCCTTTATTTTCCCCTTCCTCCCACTCCCCCTCCACTGGCTCCCACCTCCCTTTCGTTTCAAGTCATTTGTGTTTGGCCCGTTGAACTTTTCTCTTTACTGGTGAAGTGTCTTTTTCCTGGGTGATGACCTGCTCTCCTGGGACTTCGTGGCTCATGCTGCTTCGATTTCCATGGGTGTCTTAACAGCGAGTATTTGTTCCAATCATGTGTGAACCCTTGTAGGTCAGTTGAGGTTCAGTTGTATCGCCCTTTGCTCCTGTCTCCTTTGTTGCAAAGTTTTCTGCAATGGAGGCGATTCTCCTTTTCTCCAGACCTGTGCAATTGCAGGGATTCATGCCACCTCATTCATGTTAGTTTTCTCCTCCGTCCCAGCATTTGGAACCTGAGATTCTTCGGGATGCATTTTCTCTTTTGCCCAAAGTAAGCATGTAGCTTGGAGGACAATTTTAAGTTTCAGACTTCTGGTTTAAATAACATGAAGTCATTAGGATTCTTTGTGAGAATTAGTGTTATGTGTGCCTTTGCAGACTTACATACAACCGCAGGCTCATAAACACAAGATTCCAGGGCCCCTTCACCTAATTCATCAAGAAAGCCCTATAAATACACCTCATCTATAAACGCAAAAGCTGAAGAGCCACACGTTGGCATTACTGTCATCTCTCAGAATAAGGGCTGCCCGGTCTGTGGGTGCAGCCTGCTCTTCTCTGGGTGTCTTTGCTGATCCAGGAAGGGACTGATGCTCTGGATCCATTTCATCGCGTGAGACTCCGCACCTGGTCACCCAGGCCTGAGAGTGGAGCTCTGTGGACTCCTTTCTTCTTGATCTACTCAG